>LPNX010634456.1:18434-36064 GCA_001517045.1 Pseudotsuga menziesii
TTAATTATCGATGGGTGATCTCACGTCTGTTAATGGTATACATCAATGACCGGTAATCAGACAATGGACTACTATGTTCGACCTCGACACCTCTATTCACATAGTAGGACATGTACTCGTAGCGGTTTGTGTAGAAGACCTTCTAGATTGGTGGCATCTCTTATATGCTACCTCCTTGATCATGCTAGTGTTCATGAGATTTCAGCTCTCGTGACTTGATTCCAGTATATGTCAGACATTTCCAGCTATTATGGAGATCTTGATCCATTGTATATCTTCAGCCATTATGGAGATCATGATCCTTTGTATATCTTCATCATGGAGATTCCGATCTATGTATATTGTATGTGGAGATGACCACTTATGTGATATTTTGTATCATGCCTATTCATGGCCTACTCTTATGTATCCAGGACTGCTAGATGTATTTGCAGTTATGTGCAGAGTTTTATCATTGTACTATGCTGATTGGGTGGCTGGTCTTCCATTTGGGATCCTTCATCACTCCACTTCTGGGATGGACTTATAATGTATTTTGGCTATCGTATGACCCCTCTGACTTCACACATTAGGGGGCATATGTTATAGCTGATTTTACCACTCCAAGTGAATCACACTTGTATGGCCTTCCCTTGTCCCTCTGTAGACTCCTTAGACCCCTTGGACCATTTTTTGTCCTTTGATGTTTCCTAGACCATCCCTATAAACATGTGAAAATTCATATACGTGACTTTTAAACCCCTAATAGTGTATATATGCGGGTTTGACCCTTAAAACCACGTACATCGAGATGTGTACAAAATCTAAATCCTTTTGGAGTTTTCCTTGACATGGATCCAACTCACTTGACTTCTAGCCTTCCATATGCCTTGAGATCGCTTGGGTTCGACCTTTCATTACCCCTTTGAAAAGATATATAAGGAACTCTTTGGATACATTGAAGACATAAGAGAATTGAGAGAAAATAAACCATAGTCCATTGTTGTCGGAACTTGTGCTTGAGTCTACATCCCTTTGTCCCTTGGAGCACTTTTGTGTGCTTCCCAAGCTTGCCTTTTGCTTGTGATATTTCTATCGAGAGATGGAGGATTGAGGTGGTGGAAGCCCAAGTGGGGGATTCAGTTTCTCTGATTTACAGATGTGGCGACAGAGGTTGTATCCATTGTAATATCTGATTTTATATTAATAGAAATATCTTTTCCTGTCCAATAATGTATGTTTGAATGAATATTTTACCCATGGATGATTCAAATGCTTATACATTGTTTATTATATATGCTAGAATAGATCTAACACCCATATATATAGTATGCTTGTCTTGTTTACTTGTTGTTGAGGAAGTGATTTATCAATTCAAGCTGAAGTTGGAAAGTTCAACGGGGATCTACTTCAATCGTCTGGAACAAGGTACGAGGTCTGACCCTTTAGTGTTAGATATTTGATTTCTATTGCATATTGGAAAGGATTGATTTTTGGAGTCAAGCTGTCTATTGTGGTACCCCAAGCCATAGGAATTTCTCTTCGTAACAGGAATGAGTCAATTATAAAATACTACCAACAAGTTGACGATACAAGGTGGCATTTACTTCAGGGGAAGTACAAGTGGCAGAAAGTTTGACTCCAGCCTGGAAGGGAGAAGGGGCTGGTTTACAATCTTCCATGTCAAAGCAACGAAGAAGGTCACAAGCATACTTAGACTGGGAAAGAAAGATTCCTTCTTTGGTTTGCAATACTTGGAGACCAAGAAAATAATGCAAATGGTCTGACATTTCAAAATTTTGCTTAAGACTGGATTTCACATAGGTTTTAAGTTTAGGGTCACTACCAGTAAGGATAAGATCATCAACATAAAGAACAAGTATGATGAGATGGTTTCCTACTTTCTTAGTATAGACATTGGGGTCAGAATGGCATCTAGAAAAACCAATGTCAAGGAGAAAGCTATCCATTTTGGCATACTAAGCTCTAGGAGCTTGCTTAAGGCCATATAAGGATTTCTTAAGGAGACAAACAAGGCTAGAGTTATTCTGAACATATCCAGGAGGTTGTTCCATGTAAATTTCCTCATGTAAATCACCATGTAAAAAGGCAGACTTGACATCCATTTGATGGACTTCCCAGTTATCTAAGGCTGCAAGGAAAAGAACAAGGCGGATGGAGTTCATTTTTGCTACAGGGGCAAAGGTTTCATTGTAGTCAATCCTTTCAACTTGGGAAAAACCTTTGGCAACTAACCTTTCCTTAAGTCTTTCAACACTTCCATCTGATGCATACTTAGTTCTGTAGACCCATTTACATCTGACAAGTTTTCTTCCTTTTGGAAGAGGAACAAGATCCCAAGTATCGTTCGCCATTAAGGAACGATATTCTTCATCCATAGTTGCATCCCAATATGGATTTCTTGAAGCTTCTACAAAAGTTTCTGGATCATGATTCTCGAAAACTGAACCAAAAGAGAAGAGGCTCGCTGAAACTGAGAATGTGTTCGACGTTGATATCTAGGATCACCAGCAAGATCACCAGTTGCTTCACATGTTGAATGGACCCATCGAGGAAGTGTTGGTGCTGGTGCAATTTGAGGAACATGAGCAGGCGGAGGTGGATTTTCATCCTCACTGTCATCATCAGAGACTGGAGTTGGAAACCTGTCAAGGAAGTTGGAAGAAGAAGAAGAAGGCACAATCGTCGAATCAGGCTTGCAGGCCAAAGATGGCACACCCACCAAGTTAGGCTCACAAGCCAAGAGATTTTCATCAAATTTAACATCTCTTCTAATGATTATATCATGTGAATGGGGTTGAAGAATTCTATAACCTTTTACATCTTCATAATATCCAACAAATATGCATTGTTCACTTTTAGGCTGTAATGCTTTCTGTTTTTCATTCGGAATGTGAGCCCATGCTTCACAACCAAACACACGAAAATGACTTACATCTAGTTTAATTTTACTCCATGATTCTTCCGATGTTATACCTTGTAAAACTTTAGTGGGTGTGCGATTAACTATGTAATTTGCATAATTTATGGCCTCAGCCCAATATTGAAGACTTAGTCCCTTAGATTGGATCATACAATTAGCCATTTCTTTTAAAGTGTAGTTCTTCCATTCAGCTACACCATTTTGTTGTGGTGTATATGGAACAGTGTGTTGTTGTTGGATTCCTTGTTCAGTGCAGAAAGTAGTGAACTTGTTGTTAACATATTCTCCTCCATTGTCAGATCTTAACTTAATAATTTGATGACCAGATTGTTTTTTAACAAGGGCCTTGTAGGCCATGAACATGTTAAATACTTCGCTCTTAAGTTTTAGGAAGGAAATCCAAGTGCGTCTGGAGTAGTCATCAATCAAAGTTAAGAAATATTTGAAACCAAAAAAGGAAACAGATGGAAGAGGACCACACAAGTCACTATGCACAAGATCCAACGAAACCGAGGCGTGCCAAGAGGCACGTTTATCAAAACTGTCCTGATGATGTTTTCTGAGTACACAACCGGAACAAACACCATCCTTGCAAGATACCATTGGAAGACTAGTCACCATATTATCTTTACATAGTTGTTGCAATGAGCGATAATTTAAGTGACCAAATCGCTCATGCCAAATTTTGCTCAAGTTATCACTATGAGCAACAAAAACTGAAGGAAAAGGTGACGACCCAAAGTTGTTAAATTTGTACAACCTGGTAATATCATCAAAAGTTCCAGTAGCAAGAACATTTTGAGGATTTTTAAAATCCTTGATTACAACTTGGTGAAGTGTGAAAGTAACAGTTTTACCTTCATCTGAATGAGTAATTTGATAGACTGATAACAAATTGCAGGAAATTTTTGGAACACATAGTACATCACTAAAATGACCATTTTCTACTGGAACTGTTCCAGATCCTACAACACTTAGAGATATATCATCACCAACAAATATTTGTTTGGTGTTACATTCATGCATAGTAGAAAATATGGCTTGATCTTTAGCCATATGATAAGATGCTCCAGAATCAATAAGCCATTCATTTGAAGTAGAAGAAGAAGATGCAGTATAAGAGTAACCAGAAGCACAAAGTGCATTTCCATGAGAGTTAGATTCTGAAGACAAATCTAGGCTGATGTGGTGCTTCTTCATTGTTGCTTCCAAGGCTGCCACCTTCTTGAAACACTTAGATTCATCATGATTATCTTTCCCACAAAAATTGTAATGACGCTCAATCTTCTTTCCTTTTTGCTTGGATCCTTTGTCATTTTTTAAAGAAGGAGTTTACTGAGAGGGTTTGGGACCCTTGTTGTTTGTCTTATTATTGCAAAAATTATGTTTCTTGGGAGGCTTGGACTTTTCTTTCTGTTGGGACAATAAGGCTTTCCCAGATGTATCTGCATTGTTAATTATTCCAAGATGAATGAGCTTATCTTACTCTCTAATTAAGGAATCACAAAAGGATTCAAGACTAGGCTCTTGATAGCTAGCTGCAGTCAAGGATTCTTTCATGGAGTGGAATGCAGATACAAAAACATAATATGCAGGTCCAAGTTTGGAAAGAATATGATAAATACATTGTTTGTCTTCTTTCTTAATCTTGCATTCTGCACATAAGAGTCTAAGAGTTTTATACTTAGATAAATAGTCTTGAATGCATGAAAAATCATTTGGATTCAAGGAAAGAAACTCATTCTCAAGTTGAATGACCCCAAATTTCATTGTGTTTACCAAACACAAATTCCAACTTTTCCCAAGCTTTATCAGGTTCATCAATTCCAGATATGTGGAATCGCAAATCAGTAGAGATTGACATCCCAATCAATCCACGAGCTTCATGACATCTATTTTCCCATTTAATTTTCTTATCATCATCAGTGGGTTATGTTTCTTTCCCTGAGGTTATCCTGAAAAGTCCCCTACTTCGAAGAACATCCTCCATACGATATTTCCATGATAAATAGTTAGAACTTATAAGTATAATATCACAAGGGGCGGCCATAATATAAAATAATGGCTGAAAAAACATAAACTAACTATTTGGTTGCAAAGAGATCGAAAAAATATGCGGTTTTAAAAAAAACAGCACTGAAAACTGATTTTGGATGATGAAGTTATGCTTGATTAAAGAAAATGTTGAATATGTCCCCAATAGTGATGTGGTAGATATTAACTTGATCAACTAAAAAAAAGAAAGTAACTTGAAAATAGAAATTGCATGCACTAAAAAGTAGCTTAATAAGACTTGAACTCAAGACCTATTAAGGAATAAAGCAACTTTAGACCAAGTGAGATAAGTTTAAAAGGTACATAAATGAATGGAAAGAGGAAGGAGGTTTTTTTTTTTTTTACTCTTCTCTCTCGTTCTCCGTGCTTGCCTTTTTTTCTACAAATCACAAAAAAAATGAAAAACAAAAAACAAAAAAACTTTTTCCACAGAATGGGGTTAGATCTTGGTTAGCTTACCCAGAAAGTGTACGTTTTCAAGTTGTCTCACTATTTCTGATTTGTCGTGATCGCACAAGGTGCACAGCAAAGAGCATACGTAGCCGAGAAGACAAGAAAAAAACTTCCCCTTACTATTTCTGATTCGCCATAATCGCGCAAGGTGCACGACAAAGAGCATACGCAGTCAAGGAAGGAAACATTCCAAGACTAAAACAAAAAAGATCTAATAATAAAACTGATAAGATATCAAATATTTTAAAAAAAACAAATCTGTCACTGTAACATTATACCTTCAAATTTGCCGAAATTGGTGTTTCTAGAATAAATGGAAATGGTTTTCAGTGAAACAAAAACTATTTCCCAATGGAAATGGTGCTCTAGACGCAATGGAATAGCTCCCATAGGCCAAAAATGCATAGAAAATCCAAAACCAGAAACCCTTTCAAAGTTTCAGCAACACCGGTTCCATATCTAGATCAAAACCGAAAGCGACTCTTCATAAATGCTCTGATACCATGTTCGGGTACACAGGGTACTCCTAAAAGACCGAACTCCTTGAGCAACAGCTTCACACAAATAGATCATAGATCAACACACTATTTGTCACGTGGTTAAAACTCCCGAGAGGGAAATAGTCCACGGCCCCAGCCAAATAGCTACTTGGAGCAATTTATTATGCAAAAGAAAGAAAGTTACATGA
The DNA here is from genome assembly GCA_001517045.1 of Pseudotsuga menziesii. Classification (NCBI taxonomy): domain Eukaryota; kingdom Viridiplantae; phylum Streptophyta; class Pinopsida; order Pinales; family Pinaceae; genus Pseudotsuga; species Pseudotsuga menziesii. The sequence goes on from LPNX010634456.1 coordinate 24,554, forward strand.
GCTTCTTATAATCGATCTACTAGCCAAGGACCCTCTATGCTCTTTAAATAGAGATCATAGACCAATCGAGTGTTAAGCCACGGATCAATGGTAGGTATGATCTAAGAGAAGTTGAACCATTGGATCACTCTATGTCTAGAACATATCGTGACTGTCGGATTAGAATATTTACAAATGGGTGATTCCATGAAGATGGGTAACACTTTTTGGCCAAATTTGGCGATGAAAACCTGATTTTTTACTCATGTGCTAGATAGAATCCCTCAAAACGCATATATGCCATGTGAATTTTGACTTGCAGTAAGAAAACAAATTGTAGAATATTATGTTGGCTTCATAGTGATATTTTTTTAAAAATATTTAGATGTCATTTAATGTGTGAATTTTTGCATTTAATGAACTATGTGACCTTAAAAATTTGAAGAAGCTAATAAGTGGCTCGTGTCCACGTAGAGTAATTCAATCTTTCATTAATAATTTAAAAAAAATAAATATATGAGCATGATCTACATAAAATGCAGTGTGATGTGCATATTTTTTTGTTAATTTTTTTCGCATTATACAATTATTTATTATTTTTTGAAAGTGACCACATTCGATTTCAGCATCGTTTTAAACACATATTTGTCCACGTAAAGGAATTTTTTCTATTTTTTCAAAAATTGAAAAACCAAAGATACCCTTTTGAAGAGGACACGTCGATATGTGATGTGTGCATTTTTAAGAATTTTTTGGCTGTGTATTTTTAACTCTGCGGATTTTTCTTTGAGCTGCTTCAAAGTTGCAATGTGGTTTTCTAAGTATAAGTTTTAGAAGTAATTAAAAAATAAATATCATATGAATGACAAAATGCATGTATGATACGTCAATGGATAGAAGATTCATTGGTGAATCTATCGGTATCAAATCCGCTCAGTTATGTGCTAGGAATGGCAGGGTTTACACCTCTGCAAGGCACAGTAAATTTTCCATTTGTTTGAATGAGGGCTAAGTCTGTTTTTTTAATCCCTCGACCGAGGTATGAACCTCGACCGAGGTATCTAAATACCTCGGTTGAGGTATTTAAATACCTCGACCGAGGGTTTGTAAAGCCCGCAATACCTCGATCGAGGTATTTAAATACCTCGGTCGAGGGCTTAATAAAACCTCGGTCGAGGGCTTAATAAAACCTCGGTCGAGATATTAAGACCTCGATCGAGGGCTTAACAAGCCCTCGACCGAGGTGCATTTTTCTATTTTTGCCGAAATGTGCTTGCCAAAAAGTGTTACCCAGGTCCGTGGATTCACCCAAATGCATACTAAAGAAACACACTTTTACCTAACGGATATATTACACAAGTTGATCTTAACTAGCTCCTAAGTGTCTAAATATCCTAACACCTGCAATGCCCATTGACCTGTCCAACCTTGGACTTATACTTTCTTGTGTTTTTCCTACTTAATCTAGTTATACCTAGCTAATATATAATAAACATAAAGGAAACAAACTATAATAATAACAAACATATGTTCAAAATCCAAACTAGATACTAGAAATCCTTTTATTATGTATACAATAAGGAATTACGAAAATGTGGGTTCGACATCTCCCTTAACTATCAATAGCTAATCTTGAAAAGAACATCCCATTTCATAACCATGGTTGCTAATGAAATATTCCTACCAATGGCCTTTCCTATTATTGACAAACTCTTACTACCGACAAATCTGTTCACTGATTGGTATGTCTGCCCATGAACCTTCCTACTAAAAAACCTTGGTGTTTCTCTATAAGTCTATCTCCAAGGACACTTGGTATTCGACACACTATCATTGTCACAACATTTTTTCTATCCACCCTCTAACCTTGAACCAGCTCATTGTTGAATCAAACCTGTACCATGGATGTTCTTCCTAGAATCATGCCACTCCAACAATTCACCTTGGCTTGTTTCCTTAGATCGGATGTCTTGCCCCTATTTTTCCTTCTGGGTGTTTTCTTGTTCTCTTCCAAGTTTCCTTCTCTTTTCCTTTTGGTGCACCCTTTTTATATATGAGCACTACCTTTTCTATTCCATCAAAGTGGACATCAGGTATGCTCTTCCTCACAAGTGGGTGCCCAACCTTGTCGATGGTTACAACATTCCTCCAAGGCACCCGATAGTATCCACTTGAGAATGCTAATGTACAACCATTCCCACCCCACATGGGTGTCTTTCAATTCTAACCAAACCCTTGCATGTACCCAAGTTTTCTTTCCATCTTTTAGTCATTCCCTTTCCCAACACCTTACATCCTGCGAGTTGTGAAGTGCACTTTGCACCTTGTGTGAGTCTTATTTTTCTATTCCCATGCCAATTGTCAAATCCACCTTGTTTCAAGCCCAATTTAGTATATTGTACATGCCTTCTCTTTTATTCTCTTATCTATTGCAGCCTTTCTCACAACCAAACATGCTTGATGCATCATCTTTTTCCTTAATCGTGCATGGGTGTACTGATTGCGAATGCACCCAAGCTCCAAATGGATTGTGCCCATGAGGTTTTGTCATCTACTCCAAGGTAGGGACATTACATCATGTATATATATTATTAAATAATACCCCTTTATTTTGAATTACAACAAAAAACTAGAGAGTAAAACTGTGTGCATTATGAACTAGAAAAGTGACAATCAATTCCTAGGTAAGGCAACAAGGCAAAACAAAAGCTTAACCTTTTCTTGAATTTGATATAAATGTTCCTGATACAAGAAGAGACAATAGTTACACTAAACATTCATGAACATAATCTATTACCAATCACTCCAAGTAATACACACTTAAGCGTGAAACCTGAGGGTGGAGAAAAAAAATCAGGTTCAAAAGAAATTCGAACAAACAAGAAACTTGAATGTCTGATAGCTTCTTTTTCATGGGATTGGTGTATGTCACACAGTGGTGTTGGTTACTGGGCACATTAATGTCTATTTTTAGCTCAGTATCGTACATATTGTGTTGTTAAAATCCAAATGGCATAAGTTGAGATATTATGATGTGTTGAATTGAATCAAAGATAGAAATAAGGACAAAATTGCTCTTACAGAGAACTAATTTGTCCATTTTTAGAAATCCTACTCTAATTTGTATATTTTTCACAACCATCTATAGATTTAGTCAAAATCAATACATTCCACTAAAGCAACACCATTAGATCCTAACAATTGTGGTACAAGACAATCAAATTGATGCTTTTGTCTATTATTCGGCTTTGTTTGTGACAGAGGTTTAAAGGCCATTTAAGTTGTTTGACATTCTAATCCCCTGAAAGGAGAGAGACCTTACAGTGTTTATATATACATAGTAGGTACTTTATATTCTAGATCTATGTTCTGTGAATCATCGTTATGATTTTCATATAAAGATCTTGATTTGTTTATGGGCTTTAATGAGAGCTCAACTTTATGTTCACTAAAAATCTATGTAAGGATAGTAATGAATATTCTTATGTTCAAATTTCTAGATTTGGTTGCCTCAATCTATGTATTTTTGAAAGCTAATATATATCAATGGGTTGATATTGGATCTCACACCTAGTTAACAACATGATGAATGATTTGATGCTCACATACTTTATATTGATAAAACTTGATCCAATAACTCCAATGATTCCCAATATGTTTATATGATTATGCTAATGAATGATGTGCACATGTTTTTTTTTGTTTTGTTTGTTTCTTTTTTTCAGAAGCTATATTAAGAAAGTAATTCTTTCATGGATAGGCTATCTTGAAATGTATGGGCTTCCACTTACATTTAGATGTTCTATGGGAGTAGGATAATCTTTATTTAAAGTGACTTCTATATATTTTTTTCCTGTGATAAATTTCATAAAAATTTAAGTGTAGGCATAGTTGTATGGATCAAAGTGTCATGGAAATAGTTTTTCAAGGTTTTGAGGTCTTTGGATCAACACAAAGCCTCCAAAATTCCATAAACAAACTACCACTATGCCAAATTTAAGTTATTTACTTGACCATATACAAAAGTTGAATTTTTTGAACGGTTTTAGATGATGGATGTACTATTGTTTTATGGGTTTTAGTAAAATGATTTACCTAAATTTCTAAATTGACCTTAGATTGTAACTTGTGTCTTAAAAAAACTACCTAATATGATGTGCCATTGTATAGTCCCGACCCTGTAGGAAAGTGGCCATTGGAGGGTGGACATCCAATAATGTAGGTTGAATAATCTAGTCTTTTCATTTTTTCTTAAAGCATTAAAATGTGATTCAATGAACTTTTACAATGTAGGTGACATGTCAGCGTTTGAGTTTCTTGGATAGAGATTTGAAAGAGATTATGATTATGCGCACAAAATTATAAAGATCAAGTTTTTATGATTTCCATGTAAACCTTCCAAACTATGGAGAAAACGTGAATGATAAACATAAGGGAACTAATTCACAAGAAAAACTGCAAGTATCAATTTACTGATATCACATAAAAGAATCCTAGATGAGGTCAATGTGAAGAAATCTTTGTTTCATGTTCACTAAGAGTATAGGTCTTGAATATGTTGGAGTTTTTGTGGTTGATGGGACCCACACGAGGAGGAGGAGGAGGAGGAGGAGGTGCTATTTGGAATATCATTTTCAAAATTTTCATTATGTCATTCATATTTTTTATTTGGAATATAGAGCTTCTCTTGAGTTCAAAGGAAAAAGCCATAATTTGTTTTTCCAATAATTCTTTTTGTTTTTTCAATTTAAAAATTATTCAAAAGATAAAGTATAAATAATAAGTTTTTGGTTGTTTTGTTTTTTTTCTTTTTTATTAATTTTGTTATATATTTTTTTCCTAAAATCCTCCAATAATTAAATAATTAATTCCAATGGGTGACATTTACCTTAATGGTAATCGTAATCTTAATGTACAAGTTTTTTTTAAAATGAACTACTTATTTTCTTTTTATTTATTTATAATTATATTTATATTAAATATATATATCAAATCTCTATTTCATATACAAAAGTATTTTTATTTATTTAATTAACATATATTATTATTTATTATAAATATTTTAAAAATAAATAAATATAAATATTATTCAAGTAATAACATTTAAAAATAAAAATAAACACTTATTATTTAAAAAATAAAATCAAAATTACATCATAAACCTTTTTCCCATCAACTCATCATATCCATAAAAAAAAATACAAACAAAAAACCAAAACTTCTATGATGTCCTTCCAACTCTCCCAAAAAAAAACAACTTTAAAAAAAATTTGTCTACCGTACATAAAGTAGTCAGCCTCATACACAAATAACAACCCAAATAAAAATTCAATTCCTAAAAATTAAAACAATATTTATATTAAAAAAATCCATGAGATATTACTTTTTGCCCTCAGATCCCAAACATTGCAATGATATTTGAAGCATGATCTTAAAGTATTAATTTATTAATAGTCATAAGATAGATTCGAAATTTGATTCATTTAGCCCCTAAACAAAAGTGTAAATGCATAAAGAATGGATATAAAATCAAAATTATTTAAAAAATGGAGTATTTAAAGGTATTATAGAAGGATATGAAAAATAAAGTTAAAAGGAAAAGAACATTTTTTAAATGCGCCCACTCGCATCACTTTATCCTCAATAATTAAAACCTTGCCCTATCATTGCTACAAATAAATCCTTCCATTGACTTCGATTTAATAATATAAAAAATGTGTATTAAAAAATTATATATATATTTACTTTTATATATATATATATATATATATATATTCACTTGGCTAAAGGGGACATCATTNAAAGTTTGATAACTTTATTATAAAAACTTTAGTTTTAATTTTGGTTTTTTTTAAAGGTTATAGGCTAAAGTTAGTCTCAGTGGAGTTCTTTGTCGTTCTCGCCATTATCATTTTTAAACATATATTTTAATGCAACATATTTCAAAAAGACATAATCTTTGTCAATTTCATCTTCCACATTTATAAACAAATCGACCCCATAAATAACTACATCATCATCATAAATACATTAATTAAATTCATTGCATCGAGAGAAGCGAGGTGCTCTCCAGCCCAGTATGGGAGAGATGTCACGTTTGTACGTAACGCTCTAATAAAATAATAATAAATGTTATACCCAACATGTCAGCCTACACAAAATTAAAACTAATAATAAAAAATAAAAGTTTAATTATCCCCCAAAAACAATGTCCGCCACACAAATAACCCAATATGGAGATATGTTGTAATGTTCATACCTAACAAAATAATAATAAATTAATTAATTAATTATCAGTAAAAAATGTTGAAACCATGTGCAAGGCCTCCTAAACAACCCATGGTTTTATTGTACATGGTTTAGTAGGGCATTGCAAATGGTTTTAAAACCATGTGCAAGGCATCCTAAACAACCCATGGTTTTATTGTACATGGTTTAGGAGGGCCTTGCAAATGGTTTTAAAACCACGTGCAAGGCCTCATAAACAACCCATAATTTTATTGTCAATGCTTTAAGAGGGCCTTACATATGGTTTTAAAACCATGTATGAGGTAGATGTTTTGAATACTAATATATTTTAATTTATTCAATAAATAAGAGCCATATTAACATGATCCTAGATCTCACTTGAAGTTATATTTAGGATAGTATTAAAATGTATGTAATCTTTAAGTTTGAAACAATTTAATGTTTTCATTTAGGATAGTATTTCAAGGTTTTAAATAAGGGTTTTTAAATTATAGAACTATGAAATATAACTATTAAAATATGGTTTTTTAATAGTTAATTATTTATAATAATAATAAATATTTAAAGAAATGTATATTAATAAGTTTTTTTTCAATTATATTTTAAATATGGTTTTTAAAATATAATTGAAAATATAGTCAATTTATTGAATAGTATAATATTATAATGTTTTAATAATTATAATATTTTAATAATTTGAATAGTAAAAATGTTTTTAAAAAATAAGGTTTTTAAAATATAATTGAAAATTAGTGTATTTATGGAATAGTATAATATTATAATGTTTTAAGAAATTTAATGTTTTAATAAGTATAATGTTTTAATAGTTATAAAGTTTTAATAATTTAAATAATAACAAAATTTTTAAAATCACATTTTTTTCAAATATGTTTTAAATATTTTTTTTAAATTATAATTGCAAATATAGTCAAATTGAAAAGTGTCATATTTGAAAATATATTGAATTTCAGTAACCGGATTTCATTAGCATTTCATTAACTTGTAGAGTGCGTGTTTTCTTTGCATATGTTTCACTGTATGGTGTATTAATATTAATGCATAAATTAGTAACTATATTGATTGGTTCTAATGGTGTATTAATACTTGGAAAGGTTTTCACATAGAGAGTTTGATCCCTCTTGTTGCTTGATAGAGCCTAGGATTTGGATCTACGCTGGTTATAAAAACATTAATTCCAAATTTATTATAAATAGATAACTTGACATTATAAACATGTATTTTAGTGCAACATATTACAATTTATATGATACAAACTTTTAATTAAAATATTGCATCTACATTTTACATTTATTATAATTATTTGTAGGATGTATATATTAATTTTTTTATATAATATATTTTATTTTTCTTAAAATTAATTTATCAATGTTTTATTTTTTGAAAAAAATAATATTTTTTTATTCATCATAATTTTAAAAATGCATTCTTTCTCTCTCTCTATATATCCCATTTTTCAATGTTTCAACAACTCAACAAAATATATGTGAAAGAAACTCTAATGTGGATGCCATCCGTTTCCTTGTTACCTTTTTTCCACCAAACATCTTCATAATCTAGCCTCTTTAATATATGTTATATATTAAAATTAAATCATGATCTGAAAATAAGAATGCAAAGCATATACATGCATAATTATGTTAACATGATTGACAAAAAAACAAAAAAAAACCATTTAAAGCACCAACTGGACAATATCCCAAATATATGTGTTAACAATGCCATCAGAGAAATCCTTTAGATTTAGAACCGAGCCAGTTTTTTTTACAAAAGAGGATACTTAAAATGGTCTTCGGTCTTCAAATATGTTAGAATTATGGGCTAACCATATACCACAATAGGTGAGAAAAGAAATGACATAATGCACCTTAAGATCATTCCAAATAAATGAGGGTCATAAGCCTACCTCCAGTGTTCTACCTTGTTATACATCTTGACATGCCATCCATTGTTCAACATCATTCCATACTTGAATGGAATCTGAACATTCCACAAACATATGAATTATGCTTTCACAAGAACTTATGCATAGTTGAGATAAACCGGGTCTCTCTTTTTGTTTCTTTTGAGGGTATTTCTAGGTGGGAATCTTATCCACCAACACCAGCTACATAAATAATTTAGTTTTCTTAAGGGGGCATGCCTTCCAAATCAGTGACCACCACCAGTTGCATTCATGTCCCTCCTCAGCTAATAAAATTTTGTAACTAGATTGGATGTGTATTGTCCCCCTTCCTTGTTTTTATTCTAGATTAGATGATTTCGTCCTTCCCTCAGTCAAACATGTCCTTGTCAAAGTTCTTGGATGAATCAATTCCATTAGTAATCCCATAACCTTTCCAAGCCCAAAAAAGTTACATTATGCCATCCTTGTTTCCATGTATTAGTAATCATCACATCGACCACTTGATTCAAGGTAATGATCCCTCAATGATGAAGTACTCTGCATGCCTCTTTTGATAAATAAAATATCCATCCCACATCCCATGATTGTGTCCTCCCCAATATTCACCATGTGCATTTCTCCAACCTACCAGGCGAGGTGATTCCCAATAAGATGAAAAGACAAAACTAATGATTTCCAATGATTGCAAGAGTTTTTGTGTGATTTATGGGGAGAGTGAAGCCACTCAAACAGTTCCCACTACAAGGAAAAGGCCCTATAGTGAAGGATTTTAGTCTTACAATATTGGTCCAAATTATCAAAGAGATTTCCATCAATAGTACTCGATGTTTTGGAAGACTTTTTTTATGAAATTTTATCATAACTAAAAAACTCGGCAATTGGAGGCATTAACAGAGGTTTTTTCATCAACGCAATTTGTTAGGATTATTAATCCTCCCTTGTCCAAATTTGGTCATATGTCTAAATCAGGAGTCATGTCTAAATCAGGAGTCCATTCAGTCTATTTATAGTCATTAGCACCATTGGGTCCACTTGGCCTAATTGGGGAAAATGGTTCAGTTACTAAAGTGTGGGGAACACTAATTGGGGCTTATTGCCACTTATTGCACTTAATTGGATTAGTTTAGGAGCCTCCTAGACCAATCCCTACAATTTAGGAGCCACTGGGAGTGCCGAAACCAACCAAGGTCAGTTCAGTTCAGTTAATGACTAGTCAAGCTAAGTTAGGAGTCAGTTACATTCAGTTCTAGTCCTCTACATTCAGTTAGCGCTAGGTTTACATGACTGCACTTAGGAGGGGTGCATTTCTCACCTACCGCAGTCAGTTAGCCTTAGTCAACACTGAATGTAACACTTGAGTTGTGTTTTGGAGCTCCGATGAACTCCGGTTATGGTTTAGACAAGGTCAGTTAACTATTGAGTCCTCCGATAGTGATTTAGACAAGGTCTTAGTTACTTACAGTCAAGTAGAGTCTATCAATTCAAATTTCCTCATGTGGATTTGAATTTCATGTGGCTATTAAAGCCATTGTACTTCATTGTAATTATTATTTGATTATTTTTTGATTAATGAAAGCATTCACAGCTGCAAGCCATTTTTGCACTATTTCATTCTTTAATTGCTGAGTAAATTGTGTGATCTATTTTGTGAGTTGTGTGTTTGTCCATAGATCTATGTGCTCAATTTAATATGGTATTAGAGCCTTGACAGACAAGACACCTATCCTCCTCATACCTCCAGCTAGATCATTTTTTTGAGCAAGCTACTCCTTTCTGTACTACACCAGAAGCGGAGAATTTACCACTTAATATCCCAAGTGAGGAAATTGTTGATCAAGCTTACTTGATCAACTATGCTGGGTGTGAAGGAAATTCCAAAAGTGCAGACTGTCAACCTTACTTTGTATTTTTTATTGTGTGACAGGTTATAAGCTTTTCTTACAGCATTCGCTACAAACAACCCTTTCTTCTCACTGCATTCGCTACAGCAGCTCAATCTTTCTTACTACATTCAAAATGGCTCATCCAATGGAGCCTCTCACTCCCTTCAACTATCACCAGTGGAAGGAAGACATGGTGGTAATGCTCTGCACCAAGCAGCTCTTTAGACTCATAGAAGAAACAGAGGCAGAGCCAGCTTCAGATAAATACAAAGCAAAGTACATGAACAGGCTTGATGAAGCCCATGGACACTTTCTCTCCTCAGTCTCCAGAGATCTTCGATTCCACATCCAAGAATTGAAGACTCCCAAGGAGGTTTGGGACAAGCTTGCCTCCTTATTTGATAAGCAGGATGAGATGAGGATCCATCAGCTATAAAATGATCTAATCACTCTTAATCCATCCAATTTTGAATCACTAAATGAATTCTTCACAAAGTTCAAGAACCTGATATATCAATTGAAGCAATGCAAAGTGGAGAAGGATGAAGATCGACTCATCCTTGCCATCCTCACAAAGCTCAATGCAAACTACTTAGTCTTTGTATCCACCTTCCAAATAGTAAGGCTCACTACTCCAAATTGGAAGATGCCCACTCTTAATGCCTTCATCCAATCTCTTATTTCTAAGAATGATAAATTGATCCAAATGGGGATCATTTGATCTTCCAAAGATCTAGCTCTGGTTGCAAGAGGAGATAAGGTAGTGAATGACAAAGGCAAGCAAAGGGGTGAGTTTCCTATGAATAAAGAGCAGTCAAAAGAACCTTTGGTTTCAAAGAGAAGCAAGAAGAATGGAAAAGGAAAGGGCTCTTATTGTGGAAGGGGCTTTCATTCAGAAAGCTCATATATGAGAAAACAACTTGATGAAATGGCTCTTCTTTTGAAGAAACATAACATTTATGTACCTGCTAGTGCAAGGAAGGATGACTCTGAAGAAGAAGATGATGAAGAATACTAAAGGAAAGGCCATGCACTGAAGGCTTCTTGCACATCAGCACATGTCTTCCTCATTGATTCTGGAGCTTCCAACAATATGGATGCATCCAGAGAATCATTCTCTTCTTTTCACTCCTTTGATGGTCCTAGTATTCAGATGGGAAATAACAGTAAATTCAAAACAAAGGGGAAGGGCTCTATCAAGCTTGAACATGGAAGGTTCAAAGATGTGCTATTTTTCCCTCCCTAGCTTCAAACTTGTTATATGTCTATCAGATGACCCATACTGGATCTCCAAAGCAAGTGATCTTTGGTCCTGACTCAGTGGATATCACAGATATCTCTACTGGGAGCATCATAGCAAAGGGTACTGCAAATAATGCTTCAAAAGCATATGAGTTCTCACATTTCATGCCTCCTTCAGAACCAGTGCACTCTCAGCAGCCACTTGCAAGGGAAGGTAAAATCATTGCATCTACT
>LPNX010634456.1:36090-51368 GCA_001517045.1 Pseudotsuga menziesii
ATCTTTATCAATTTATGAGATTGAGATTCAGGGTGACTCGGATCTAGATTCAGTCCCTACTTCCAAACTGGAAGCTAGGAAGATGAGTGGAAACTCACCTGACACTCAAAAAGGAAAGACACTTGCGCTATGCCATGCAATATTACCTCCTTTAGAGAGATGCAATAGACTCCCTGTAAGATGTTATATGGAAAGGGCTCAGTCTCACTACATTCAGAAGAATGGATATGATCATACACCTCTTCATTCAGCAAGAGATAAAGGTTACATTCCTCTTTCCTTCCATCATCATTTTTGGAGAAGAAGGAGAAGTCTACATGACAGGCCCCAAAAAACCTGTACACAGCACACCATGCATGTTGCTTTGCTACCTCATAGAGATGAAGATTGCAGCAACATATATTTTTCAAGTTTTTCAAACTTGAGACCTGATTCTACCTGCTTAGATAGATGGGGGGATTTTTTCCATGTGGTTTTTGCCCCAACTCCTTGTATTAAGTAGTTACTTTATTTTACTTGATGTAATGGGTGACCTATGGTCTTAGTTACCAAGGCCCATAGATTGTCCAAGTTAGCATTTAAGGGGGGTGTTAGGATTATTAATCCTCCCTTTTCCAGATTTGGTCATATGTCTAAATCAGGAGTCCATCCAATCTATTTATAGTCATTAGCACCATTGGGTCCACTTGGCCTAATTGGGGCACATGGTTCAGTTACTAAAGTGTGGGGAACACTAATTGAGGCTTACTGCCACTGATTGAACTTAATTGCATTAGTTTAGGAGCCTCCTAGACCAACCCCTACAATTTAGGAGCCACTAGGAGTGCCAAAACCAACCAAGGTCAGTTCAGTTCAGTTAATGACTAGTCAAGCTAAGTTAGGAGTCAGTTACATTCATTTCTAGTCCTCTACATTCAGTTAGCACTAGGTTTACATGACTGCACTCAGGAGGGGCGCATTTCTCATCTACCATAGTCAGTTAGCCTTAGTCAACACTGAATGTAACACTTGAGTTGTGTTTTAGAGCTCCGATGAACTCCGGTTATGGTTTAGACAAGGTTAGTTAACTATTGAGTCCTTCGATAGTGATTTAGACAAGGTCTTAGTTACCTACAGTCAAGTAGAGTCTATCAATTCGAATTTCCTCATGTGGATTCGAATTTCATGTGGCTATTAAATCCATTGTACTTCATTGTAATTATTATCTGATTACTTTTTTATTAATGAAAGCATTCACATCTGCAAGCCATTTTTGCACTGTTTCATTCTTCAATTGCTGAGTAAATTGTGTGATCTATTTTGTGAGTTGTGTGTTTGTCCACAGATCTATGTGCTCAATTTAATACACTTTGCTGATATAAGCACATTGGTGCTAACAAATACAAAATATACTGGTTCCTTTAAATAACAACATGCACTGAGGCGCCTCAAAAAATTTAAAGGCATAGGTACTTATTAAAAAAAATAGCATAGATGCACACCAAATTTTTTAATGGTACTAGTTCTTTAGAAAATATATGCATTCGTGCGGTAAACTAAATATAGCACTGGTACTTAAGTGCTATTAGAAAGCATCGGTGTACTAAGGTAAGGAAAACACACTGGTGGAGTTGACTGGGAGGTTGAATTTCATTGCATTTTTTAAAATTAATGATGCGGTGACGATATAGTGGCACACTAGTGCATTTATGGAGAAATCACAAGGGTGTAATAATAACAAAGCAACAGGGAATGCAACAAGTAGTTTGTTGCACTAATGGAAATTTGTTTTAAATGCACTAATGCTTCATTTACTCGAACACACCAGTGTGATTAAAATGATCAAAAGCACCATTATTCATTTTCTCTTTGGTGAACAGTGGCCATTCGCATCGTACTAGAATATCTCTATTTGTTTTTAATTTTGTTTTATTCCATTATTCGTCATAAACTGAAATAATTTTTATAATAGTATTATATAATTTTAATTTTAATTATTTCTTTTGGATATGATGTTTGGATTAATTTGTTATATCATAAATTTTTTAATATTTGAATCTAATGTAATATTTAGTCATCCACATATTTAATCAACGATGTAACATTTCACAACAACAATGGAAAATTCAATAGAATAAGATACTTTGTTTTATTATATATGATTAAGAGGCCCTTTGTCATACAAAATGAGACAACATAAAGTCCATAATACTCAAAATGCAACATGCATGTAATTTTTACACTTATTGGTAACCTGTTGTCTTTGATTGGGATAGTGTTCCCAATACATTATACAAAATGTTTGATTTTTATAGACAATTATTTCAAAATATATAACAACTTACATTAACATCCAAATATATTGATTATTATTCTTCATTGGAATTGTTGTCAATGCTCGAGCCACTTGCATGACTTAGCTCATTTGACTGAATGTTTTGTTGTTTGCCTTGATTGTTTTCCTTTTCTTCAGCTTCCATCTACAAACATAAAAATAAAATGTAATTAGTTTATCTATGTCATGTCCCCACCCCTCATCCTGACGATGGAGAGGATGCGACCAACACACTGCTACTGTCAAACAACAAAAATAGCCCCATGAACATAAAAACATAAACATGCATTGGATTAAAAACATAACAAATGCATAAATCATTAACATGCATTAAACATGAATATATACACAGATGCATAGTGCATTCTACAGTGGAAGAAAAACTCATTCGTTCAAACATTCATATTAATTCCTAAAGAAAATAGTTTGTAGAGATTAAGCACAAGAATACTTATCTTGAAAAGAAATTGGCCCGCAACTAGCTTTGTCACTGCAACGTTCCAGCCAACCATATGCCAGTGTGCTCATCAATCTCTCAGCATCACTGCCACCCCCGAGTTGGGCATGATTCCACAAGGTACTAGGGAACAAAAGGCTCACAAATAGCCAAAACCATACGCCCACAGTCAATCCAACATATAGTTTGGTTTCACAGACTATTTAGATAAGCCACCAACAACTGGGTTGCACAGGATATTAGGGAAACAAGCCAATAACATGGGGTTCCTTGGCTTACTCAGCCAAGCCAACTTTTTCATCAAATACACAACCCACCAATTAATCAAAACACAGCCACACACACCGCTGGGTATGAACAAAATGTTCTTGGGAACCAAAAATGGAAATGACAATTGGGAAAAACAACCCTACATGGAAAAATATGTCTTCAGGACACGTTATTGTGCATTATGGAGGCAATTCGACTACCACAAACCCCCAAATAATAATATGAACTCAAAAAACATCTCTGAGCATTGTCAAAGAAAAAATGACCATCATTCACACCCAAATCGAGAGATCTTAGCTCCATAACCACTGAGCAACACAGAAACGAATTTATGGGCATGGGACAATGAGGAAACAACATAAATCATGAGGGGAAAACACCCAGTAAGCTCAACAACGTGAGGAAGACCAAAAATGACCTCTCGAAAACCCCCAAAACATGAATCACTGCTGCACATTCATTCAACAAAACCAAAAACAGGATTTCCTAGCCATGGCAATGAGGAAAACCACAACAAAATGCCAAGGGAGGATCCTAGCCACTGAACATTGCCCCATTGAATTCTTGGCCATGGGAAAATGAATAAAACAACAAAAATGTGAGGGAGAATGCCCCAAATATCTCCAACTACGTGAGGAAGAAAACACATGGGTGAATCCCCTTTTCCAAGTATTTACTTGGCCCATAAGTCAAAATTTGTTTTCCCAAAAATGGGTGCTCTGCCCAATTTTAAATTGACCCCCATCCCTTTCCCATTCCCATGCATTAAATTCCTCAACCAACTTCTAGATGACTGGGCATAAGAGGAAAAAAAGGGTAGTTGACCATTTTATGGGTTTCCCTTAGACATTTGGCTTTTCCCCATAGGATCAAGGGTTTGAATAATTCCCCCTCCCCATTCCTTATGAAATCATGCCCCCATATCTTTAACGTTGCGATGCATAGCTAGTTGTGGTATTTTTATTAATGTGCATTTAACATGATGTCTCAAACATATTGTTCCTGGCTAGCACATAAACCATCGTCATCGATTTTAATTGACGAGACATAAAATACTAAATCCATGGTGGGGAATTTTCCTCGAGCTCCACACCGTGATTTATTAATGTTATTTACATCATATGCAATTTAATACCATGGGGTCAAAACCAAGGTGTTACATTCTCCTTCCTCTTCAAGGCCGCAGTGGTTCCTCTACACCTTTATCTATCCAATGGGATGACCTAGAACTTGTCCAAGTCCTTTCTTGCATGCATCAACACACACCACAATATATTTTTTTGGTCTTAGAGAATCCTTCTCCTCGGCTTGGAACATTTCTAGTTTCTTTGGAAACCTGCAATACCTATGCTCAAGCCCCAAGCAATGAGTCTATTCCCATGTTAGTATTCACAAGATTTTCCAAAATCATAGATGAATCACATGCACATGTATATTGATATAAAATGAACAAAAAATTTCCAAGTGAACCAAATACTCATCTTCATAAGTATCTTCTTTTGGTTCCATATCTATCTAAATGGGCTTGATACAACCATGGCACTCACAACCCTGCCCCACCCCATACCAGGGTGTGCATTAAAGGGTAGCCAAATTTCTGTAAGCCTCAAATCACCTGAAAATACCTCTTAACCGAGGTCTGACAGCTTCGTTCTTGACCCCAACACCTCTTCAGGTGCTTTAATAGCAGTTTTGTTCAAGATCCTGCACCTCCTCTAGGTGCTTACCAAGCTCAGGTGCTTCCCTTTCGGACACCACAATGAATTTAATTCATATGTCAGATTCATTCCTATAGGATGCAATCTATAATAAGATTTTCAAAATCATGGTTGCATCGTATGCTCATGTATATTTAAAGAAAATCAATAACAACAAAAGTTTGATAAGTAACCCAAATACTTATCTGTATAACATCTAGCAACTAAGATCTGGTCAACCCACTTCAGAGCCTAACACCTCCTTGGGTGCTAAATGGTAGCTCTAGTTTACGAACCTGGCACCTCTTTTAGTGCTCACGATTGCTCAGGAACTTCCTTTCCAGGCATCATAACAAATTAATTCACATGTCAGATTCATTTTCATGGGATTTATTTCTTAACAAGAATTTTTTTTTTAAATCTTAGCTGAATCATTATGCACATGTGTAATTACAGAAATTCAACCAGAATTTTCCAAGTAATCCAATACTTATCTGTATAGCATCTCTCAACCAAGCTCTGATCAACACCACTTTAGATCCCAACACCTCCTTGGGTGCTTAATGACAGCTCTGGCTTAAGGGCCCAACACCTCCTCCAAGTGCTTACCAATGCTCAGGCGCTTACTTTCCAGACATCATAATACCTAGGGGTTATTCTCTTCACAGACCCCCCACTCTCGTGAAAGTCCCCTTACGGAGTGAATTTGTTCAGAAAAGAAGTGTAATCAGATGTCTTACACCCTGGGTGTACCCAGTGATGCATATCGGTGCCTAGTAGGCAGGGGGGAGAAGCTATGTACCCAAGTACATCCTTCCAGAGGAGCCATGTACTCCCTGTACATGTTTTCATCATCTCACCTTTCTTACATATAGACATGCAGTTTACATTAGATGCCATTATAAAATTGAAATTATAGGTTTCGAAACCTATTCCAAACGCATCCCTTCGAGAAGCTATGTACACCCCGTACATCCCTCCGTGGCATATTGTCATCATCTCACTTGCGTTACATACAAGCATGCAGTTTATATGAGATGTCATTATAAAAATAATTGCAATCATAGGTTTTCAAACCTATTCCAAACACATTCCTCTAAGAAGTTATATATCCAAGTACATCCTTCTGAGGAGCCATGTATACCCAGTACATCCTTCTGAGGAGCTCTGTATCCCATACACATCCCTTCGAGAAGCTATGTAATCCAAGGGCGTACTTTCACCATCTCACCTGCGTTACATACAAGTATGTAGAATACATGAGATGTCATCATAAAATTTAATCATAGATTTTCAAATCTATTTCATGCATACATGGTTTCCCAAATATCAAATGATCAATAGCATTGATAGTCAAATAAAAATATGAGTTCACAATTATGCTTCCTGCAAAAAATTAGGTTTTCGCAACTATGAGACCATCCTCATATTTTTTATCTTTTGCAAGTGGGAGTACTTATTTCTTACTTACACACAATGCCCATAACCTGGACATCTACATACAACATGTCATCCTGACACAATTTTAAATCAGCCAAACAATCACAGGTAGCAACATGAAACTTCAGACATCAAACAATCCAAGAAAAGCATATTCATGGTTAGCATGATTCAAAACCATCATAGGAGATCACAGTCTCCCATAATCAACAGAAAAACTTGCAATCTGAAGTTTCAAAACCTGTTTTCAGTCATGAGACCCTTCTCATGGCACCTGGCATCTTCCTGCCCTGGGTTTGATTAGGCACAACCATGTTGCTTTGCTCAGGTCATTCTACCTGAGTCTTCAGGAATTCCTCATATGTTTTCCCATACACACAAGGTCCATTTCTTCATGGAACTACAATTTCAAATGCATGCCTCTCTAGCCTATACCTAGGCTCCACTTTACCTACAGAATATCCTTCAGTGAACTTCCTACAATGTCCTGCAAGTCCCACAAAAGATCTTACATTTGTTAGCTTTCTTGAAGCGGGCCGACTCATCATGGCATCAATCCTTTCAGGGTCTCCAGATATTCCTCTATTGGAGATAATGTGACCCAAATAATGAATTCTATCTTTATAGAAGTCACATTTTCTCAAACCTGCATACAACTTATGCTTCCTAAGCAATTTTAAAGTCAGCCTCAAATGTTCCACATGTTCTTCCTCATTCTCAGAATAAATAAGAATGCCATCAAGGAAAACAAGAACAAACATGTCCAGATACTTACTAAAACCATTATTCATGAGGCATATGAATGTAGTTGGTGCATTTGTGAAACCAAATGGTACCCCTACAACTCATAAGAACCATACCTTGCCCTGAAGGTTGTCCTATGAACATTTACCATCCTTTACTCTTACCTGATGGTCACCAGAACCCAAGTCAATCTTGGAAAATACCTTTGGTCCTATCACTTGATCAAAGAGGTCATCGATCCTAGGAAAAGGGTACTTGTTCTTCACAATGACTACCTTGTTCAACTATCTGAACCAATACACAATCAGAGTGTATCATCATTCTTTTTCTCAAACCAAACTGGTGCTCCCCATAGGGACACACTTGGACTGACATACCCCTTTTCCCACAACTCATGCAACTGCATCATTAGCTCTAGAAAGTCTGGTGTAGTCACCCTGTAGGGTGCCTTACCTTGCACAAGTTCAATTGTAAAATCGATGTCCTGCTTTGGAGGAAGCTTTGAAATTTCATTAGGAAAAACAAAATCTTAAATTCTTGTACCACATGACAGCCCTCCAACCTAGGAGTATCATTATCTGCCGCCTCCAAAACATGACCTGCATACACTCTACAACCTTTCCCCACATAACTTCTTCAGTTGCTTTCCTGAATACTTCCTTCCAGAGATCACCTTTGGAAAGCCTTTAACAACCCTTACGTTGCCTTCTTCATCCAAGCACACAAAAGTCGTGTTGTAACAATCAAGCTTTTCTCTATGTGCTTCTAACCAATCAATTCCAATCAGAATGTCATAAGAACCAAGTGGGAGAACATTCAGATATTCATAAGTTGCCTAACCATTCATAACCAATGGACATTCCCTTACCACCTTACTGACCTTTTCCTTGGTTCTAGTGGCTAGTTGAACTAACCATGACCTTCTATGCTTTGACTTTCTCAAAGTGCACATCTCAACAAATCCAAGGGTGATATAGCTGTGAGTTGATCCAAGTTCAATTAAAAAAGAGATAGCCTGTTCAACAATCTCACCCTCAACTTCAACCACAGTTGAGTTATGACCTACCTTTGCTCAAAGCATCCATCCTATGCTTCACAACCTGCATAGATACACCATCTAAATGTGCTTCAATACCATCTTCATATGGTGTCCCTTCATTTATAACAGAATGGCTTTCTTCTTTCATAATGTATTCTTCCAAGGTGACTTCCTCTCCATCAGACTACAACCTTGATTCTTTTTTATAGAAATCTCTTTGTACATTTCTTTTTCTTCCTTCATCTCCTTATCATCTTCAACTGACTGTCTCAGGGGAATGACGGGGGTTAAGGGGGTCTTTCCCCCTTGTGGCTTCCCACTACAAGGCGGGTCAAGGGCAGCGCCACCGTTTTTTTTTGGAAATCATTGGATTTCGTGCAAACTGACGTATAAACACACTGCCATTTTCCATATTTCTTGCTCCTTAAATCCCATTGAAAACCTGTTGAATTTCCCTGTAAAAATATTAGTTTCGGCAAAATTTTCAGTTTTCCTCCGATCGGCCAAACTCAGCCGACGTATCGGTTGAAACTCCACAAGTTTTTTGATGTATCAGCTCTATTTTACTCTTCCTTCTGACGTGTCAGTGAACTTCCAAGTTTTCATCCGATTTGTTCTTTCCACTGTTTTGGAAACCTTTTCAAGTTTCTTCAGATCTGCCTTCCATCGTAGCGGAAAACTTCTGAAGTTTCTTCTGATTTACACCGCCGCCGCATAGGAAAACCTTTCATCTTTATTTTGGACAAGCCGCATTGGAAAACTCTCCAGGTTTCTCCCACTGCATCGAAAAACTCTCCGATTTCCACCCGATTTGGTCTTCCATTGTGTCGAATTTTTTAATTTTTTCTCCGCTGGAACCTTTCCGTCATTGCGGCTCAAATATCAACTTCCACATTTCGTTGCGGCTCAAATCTCACCTTTCTTCCAATGCAGGAACTTCCCAATATTTTCTCCGTTGCGGAAATAATTTCTCTTTTCATCCGCTACAGGAACTTAGCAACTCAGTCGCCGTTGCGGAGAGAATTTTGACTTTCATCTGCTGCCAAACTACCCAAGCCTTCCACAGTTGCGGAAAAATTTCCATCTTTCTTCTGTCGTCAAACTGACCAATCCTTCGACCCTTGCAAAAAAAAATTCAACTTTGTCCCGCCACTACGCATTGGCTCGATTTTCCTTTATCTTTCGTTACACGTCAGCTCGACTCTTGATAACCCAGCCTTCGTGTCGGCTCAATCATTAAAATCCATCCGTCGTTGTGGATCAAACAATAAAACCCGTCTGCCAAAAACTTGCCAAAAATGCTACCGAATCGGCTTGGCTTCTCCCTTCACACTCGATACATCACTGTGGCATCCTCCTCTCTTCCTTAGACAATCCAGCCGACACTGTCGGCTCAAATTCAGCTAACTGGGCCGAAAGGAAAATTTTCATACTTAAAGAAATTTTGAAAAATTTATCTTGTCTGCTTCTTTTTTGCTGAGTAGAGGCTAATCCTGCCTATGTGTTGTTCAACTTGGCCCATTGAGGCCCAATGTTGCAACCAAGCTCTGATACCACACTGTCACGTCCCCGCCCCTCATCCCAACGATGGAGAGGACGCGACCAACACACTGCTACTGTCAAACAGGAAAAATATCCCCATGAACATAAAAACATAAACATGCATTGGATTAAAAACATAACAAATGCATAAACCATTAACATGCATTAAACATGAATATATACACAGATTCATAGTGCATTCTACAGTGGAAGAAAAACTCATTCGTTCAAACATTCAAACATTCAAACATTCATATTAATTACTAAAGAAAATAGTTTGCAGAGATTAAGCACAAGAATACTTATCTTGAAAATAAGTTGGCCCGTAACTAGCTACGTCGTTGTAACGTTCCACCCAACCATAGGCCCACGTGCTTATCAATCTCTCAGCATCACTTCCACCACTGAGCTGGGCATGATTCCACAAGGCACTAGGTAACAACTTGCTCAAATATAGCCAAAACCATATGCCCATAGTCAAGCCAACATACAGTTGGGTTTCAAAAATTGTTTAGCTAAGCCAACAACAACTGGGTTTCATAGGATATTAGGGAAACAAGCCAATAACACGGGGTTCCTTAGCTTACTCAGCCAAGCGAACTTTTTCATCAAGCACACAACCCACCAATTAATCAAAACACAACCACACACACCACTGGGTATGAACAAAATGTTCTTGGGAACCAAAAATAGAAATGACAATTGGGAAAAACAACCCTGCATGAGAAAATACATTTTCACACTAGTACAAAATGAGGAATTAGCTACTACGTGACTAAAAATTCTAGCCACCATAGGTTTTTCAAGTCATTTACTACTAAATATGAGCAATTTTGATTGACACAACTATAAACGACTAAAATTAACGACTAAGTTAGTCACCAGTTAACAAATATGACTAGACATTAAGTGACAGAGTTAAAAATGACTAACATAAATGACTAATTTAGTCACAACATAAAAAATGACTAACATAAATGACTAATTTAGTCACAACATAAAAAATGACTAATGAGAATAATATGAATTAGTCATTTTTAATTGTGTCATGGAAAATTGCAATTGTGACAATGAAGTGTTACAATTTAGTACATTTTGTAAATTGTCTACCTTCCATTAGTAATATTGGTGCCATGCACCTCGATCTTCAGAGATCCAACAAAGCAATTGAATGGATTTTCTCTTGACCATCTTTATCCCTGCTACACCATTGAAGCAAACTGTTAAGCGTGTGCCAAAGGAAAATTAGGTTCCTACAATTACGATTTAGGTACTAGAACTAGTACCATATCGATACCTAGAAACATCATAGCTAGTTGTTGATCCTTCAATGTAAGAGTCCCAAGTCCCATACTGAGGTGTTTTTCTAACTTCAATATAACCATCATGATTTGTGACCGTCGAACTAGCTGCACAAATTGACATAGATTCACCAAGCTCAATTCCTTTAAACGTCGTAGCAGTTGATCCAATAATAATTGAACTGGTGGAAGCACCAAGAACAATATTTTAACCAATCAAAGACTCAATTATAATTAAACTAGGGTGCTGACCCAAAACCAGTATCCGATCCATATGTAGTAAAGGTAGAAGCCCGACCCCATCTCAGAGTTTCAGGTAAATATTTCGATTCCTCGATCTCTAACGGTCCTCACCTCACAGAATATGATACGTATAATGCAGTGATGACCTCTCCTTATCACTATCAAGTTAAATCTCCTTTATACATTATTGGTGAGTTAAATTTTTCATCTGATGTCATCACCCTCTTGATTCACGATGTGCACAACTAGAGACATCCAGTGAGGTCTCTACAACTCCAGATTTTGGTGGATGTGTTCGCTGGCATCAAGCCTCTTCTCTAAGTGAAATATTGTTGTCAACCTGTACACTCAAAATTAGTTCAACCGATTGTTGTCAATGTTGTTGGGCATTTGTCTAGTTATGTGCTGGTAAGTTGAATCGTTTTGGGTTAATATTCACACTAATGTATGTCGATAAGTTTATTAGGGATTCCATTCATGAGTGTGGGGACACATCCAGTAGATTTCCCCAAAATATTTTATTCGAAAAAAATAGAAAAGTTAAATATCATGAATGAATAGATCAATCTTTAAGCCCCAACTTTAGTTGTTAAAGTTATAGCTTGAGTGGGTCTAATGGTTAAGAACATGTGTTTCCTCCCAGGAGTTCACATGTTCAAATCCGGAGGGGGTAGGGTATGTACACCTCTATAGACTTTAGGATTTAAATAGTTGCACAGAGGAGGTTCCTTGTCCCACAAATAAGGGGGTCTCATACAACAAAATCGGTGTCTGGCTTAACTGTGATCTTAAAAATAGATTATTATTATTTCTTGAAAATGAGAAAATAACTTCAACACAAATTGAATGGAAGTACACAAAAAATCCCTTTAGCAAAATAGGTTTACCTAATCGAAACCATAGATTATTCTCAAATGATCAACACCTCAAGTGATTGGGAGATAAGTTTCAAGCTCTAAATCATAAGCTACTAGAAGGACTAACATGAATTTAAACGTAATTAATTACTAGGAACTTTAAATTCAATATTTTTATTTTTATTATCATAGAACAACAATAATTATATTTACACCTCAAAAAAAAATTTAATGTTTTCATTTACAAATCCATGGAAATAACTTGAGTTCTTGATATCTACTTTGGAATTCATTAAAAATAAGATTATACAGGCCACTTAAATTCAGAGAAAACAATCGCTTGGTATGTGAAATTTCCTCTTTGGAATTAAGTCAGGCGTGAAGGAGTGGCGAGCAACAATGAATTCAAAGGTCAAGTCAAAGCAGCATGCTTCTTCACGACATGTTTACAAATCTGGAGCTACAGGCTTTGGAGGAAAAGCATCTGCAGTTAATCCCAAGAACTCTGGCCAGGTGTGGATTTATTAAACGTATATCACAAGAATTTACTCAATTACTCAATGACATTCTCCAATTTGTCACACAGAGATCTGATGCTATCGGTGGACTGTAACCGTTTTTGGAGGAATTGGGTATCCAGTGTCCTAGGGAGCCAAGTTTTCCATCGTTTAGTTTAGCATTTAGCATTGATTCTCACCATTAACATCAATTTGGAATGTCTAGTTTATTTTTTTTATTATCTTGATTGGAAATGTTTCGAGGATTTGCACTACATGGCACTGACTTTGTGCCAAGTCAAACAAGTAACTATTCTGGATAAATTGTACAGAACTTTCTCTCATCCCTAATACTTATTCCTTTGAAATTAATACTATTTGGGTGGAACATTTCACAATAAGAATGAAACCCTTTTGGATTCCTTAATATTTTACCAACCTCATCCATGAACCAAGGTCCCATGGGCCTATTGGTCAAATTGTTTGGATCCCAATGCACATCGCAAAGGCCTGAAATAAATGTCAATATAAACTTGAAAGCACTTCCAGAAGCACACCCTGACTGGATGCACCACATAGAGTGGGTGCCAGGGCTGAGGGGTAGCTATTTAGCCAAAATTGCCCGGGACATACGGTTGGCTTCATCCCTTCAATACTCCTCTCTAAGGGTGGGGCATACCACTGCGAGAATGGAGACCTTGTGGACACTTGACACTATATCAACCACACCAATGAACCAATGCGCCCTGTTGGAAAATACCTATATTTTAAGTTTTCCCTGTTTATTTGGATGCTGATGGAATGGATCTCACAGTGAAAGATGGAAATTTATTCCATAGGAAGTATTGTTGTTGATGTATGGCACAATTAATATTTTCATAAGAAATAAGGTTGATTACCCTCAATACAGGTGACATAGTTGCAACTTGATGCTTTTCCAAATGCCCACCTTGCTTTTGATTTGATAGCCATAACTGTTTGGGAAGAAAATCACATGCATGGGTGTACACACACAAAATATGATATGTGCATTGTTTCTTGGCATTGTTGATTTTGATATGTACATGGAGAAGTAGAAACAATACATGGGAATAACCCTTGAAAAACAACTTATTTAAGTAACAAACACCAAGAGCATAGGTTGTAGAAAACTACATTACCTTTTACAATCAAAACAAAGAGAAGACTAATAATTATGCTGAGTCTCTAACCTTCCTTGAACAAGATGAAAGGGTTTCAAAGCTCCTTGTGGAGACAGGGTGCTTTCCATGACACACCCCTTACCTACTTGGAAGGAGTACTGCAATTTGATTTTCTGGGCCAGACTTCATTGTGATAAGTGATAATATTAACATTTATATGCTGGGAGTCTGACATACAGAAGTCCCAAAGTACCTAGTTCTCATTTTGTATCCATTCAGCTTCAGCTTCTTGGATCCTATCAGCCATTTCCTCATCTTTTGCTTCTCGTCTTCACAGGTCTCAAACTTTCCAAGACTCTACCCTGGATTAAAGCCTGCAATTTGTGGTGCATATTCATCTGTTCATCTGCATTCCTACAAGTGGATACCCATGTCTTCAAAGGAAACCCAAACTTCTCTTTTAAGCACCAAGGTCAAGACATACAATCTTCCTGGATAACAACATACCTAGGTTGTCAATGTAGATGCTCTAATGTTTCTCTACATTCTTCTTTAGGTCTTTCCTTCTCTTGTTCCTTCTCGGTTTCTTCCCTTCCAAAAGGAATCAATCTATCTATTTTCCAACTGAGGCTTTCTACTTTTACTACCTCTTTCTCCTTGAGTTTGTTCTTGTCCTTGCAAAAATAATGTCTTTTTTAGCTCTCATTCTTGAGAAATCGGAAAGGAGGGGAATATTTCTCTCTTCTGCTTCTTCATCTTTAATGCTTATCTTCTTCTTTGACCCTCCCTACCTGTTTTTCTAGGGGTAGTCTTTGTTCTAACCGTTTCTTCTACCAAAGAGCTACCCTGATCTTCTCTTGAGTTACCTGGACCAATATTGGTCTCAACTGGAAAATCTGAAGACATAAAGAAATGAATTCTTGTGGTCTTGATACACCTAGTCAAACCACCACAATGATCAGTCATGCAAAGAGCTTCTAAAAGACCCTGAATTTGCCAAATTTGGAGCAAAATTTACAAAGATTTACTAATTCCTAAATCACAGCTAAAGGATCTCTCGATCGATGACACAATTTTGGGCATATTTCAACTGCATTTATTTATGCATGTTCTTCGGGATTCCAATATACTATTGCCTTCCTTGACTTTGAGGGTCCCTGGAAGCAAACACTGTTAGTGAAATTGACATGTGTAGTTTATTAGGCAAAGGTAGAAACATTGCACTCTTTTCTTTTTCAGTTTGAGAATTTTTAAATAACTTCCAAACATACAGATCTTATGTGTTTGGGGAGGATGTGAGCTTTGGTGGGGTCTTCTGTTGCACAACTGGATTAACAGAGCGATTTGGTAAACATCGAGTTTTCAACACTCCTCTTTGTGAGCAGGTATTTCTTCTATTTGTTTGTGTTACATGTGGTTTGTTCCTACTTTATTAACATATTTCGATCAAGTGTCATTAATTTTTCCTAGGTACTAGGGACATAATGTAAACAAGTACATAAATCTAACTATGTGATAGCTAATGTGCAGGGCATTGTTGGATTTGGAATTGGATTGGCTGAAATGGAAAGTGCTGCATCTTTTGCATCATCTTCTCACACCTGATAATTGATCTAGTACATGATCTCTTGGAATTTTCTAGATCTAAAACATTCATATTCTTTTCAGTTTCTTGGAGCACTTATTAGCGATTATTAGTATCAATATTTGATTACTTCATTAAACTAATTAATTT
>LPNX010634456.1:51688-125504 GCA_001517045.1 Pseudotsuga menziesii
GTCTTTTCTATTCAATGTTCTCTCTTCTTTCACTAATTAAATCTTAGAGAATCTCTAATCCAGGCATCGAGTTTTAAACATTGATTTTTATATGTACCAACAATCATGTTGGGTTTATGAGAAAACAACCTCATATTCTGCTTGTACAAATATCAAAATAACAAATGAGCCGAATTATGGTGCAAAATGGAAGGATGTCAGTATGTGAGAAGATTGTCATGTCACAAGTTGTCTTCATTGGATGTGAAAAAGCTAATCTATTGACAAGTATGTTACCATACTAGAGCTGAACACAAGGTGTCTACTAAATTTATTTGCTCAAAACATGTGCTTGCAAAGACAATTATTAAATTCCTTCCGCGTACATCAGGAATCAATCTAAAACCCCTTTGAACCCCATTTATGTATAAATTTTATCTTTAAATCCCTTTTTACCCCTTATTTCATCTAGTAACCCCCCCGGAAGTTGAATGGCTCAAGAAATATGTAGTTCTATCCAAAATACGAGATCAAGACATCTGATATAGGTTCTCTCATTCCCTTTCATGGCAGAGTAAATACCATTATAGATGCATTTATTGTCTAGTTATTTGTGTGAATTGAGCTAATGATGTTAAGAATCTAAGGTTATGTTTTAATCTAATAAAAAAAATTCTTCAGCAACTCTTCATAGCCTTTGGGCTTACCATATAATGGGGCACAACCTCCTATTCTAGAAACAATGAGGTTGAGCATTTGCATGCTAGTGAAGTGATGTTTATTTTGTTTTTGTATGTTTGAAACTATTTCCAATCACTGTTATATCTAAATTGGAAATGGCAATCTCCAGAATTGGGTCGTATGAACATTGACATGTGATGAATCCCAATTTTCTTCCATTATAGAGGTTTAGTTTCCCTTGTGTCAACTTGACTATAAAGTTATGTACCGTGACTAATAGTATACAACTTCATTCACAAACTATTGTGGAAAGGAAATGGAAAGCAAATAACAACTATAGGCACAGTGTACTGTTTATATAATTTTTTAATGCTATTTGTTGTAAGGGAATATTGGCATAGTTTCCATTGAACACTTTCCCTTGCTTTCTGTAGATTGTGAATGAAGCTGCAAAGTATCAATATCGAAGTGGAAATCAATTTAACTGTGGAGGTATAATGTTTCCTTCTTGATTATGTTAGATGCTTCAGCCCTTATCTTACATGCATATGATTGGTTGTTTAGGGCTGAGTTTCTAGGTGCATTCTATGAACCTAAAACTTGTTTTTGAATTGGTACCTCTACAAGACCTACTATAAGAGCTCCTTATGGTGCTGTTGGCCATGGTGGGCACTATCACTCGCAATCACCATAGGCCTTCTTTTGTCATGCACCGGGTATTAAGGTAATTGTTCTTTATTATGCCATTCAAGTTTTGACCAAGAATTTCACTTTGTATCTACCTTCCATGTTTCCAGGTTTAAATATGAAACATTTAAACTTATTGGTGAAAAAAGTTACATGAATTTGTTGTGGATATATATGTTAAATTTTTGGGTTAGATTATGGTTTTTCAAAAATTAACAACTTTGCACACCAATTCAGTCAATTACTTTGTAAGTACATTCAAGTAGATCCAAACCTACTCAGACCCTTATTTGTATTAGAGGAACACCATGTTGGATACCTTGGCATTTGATGCTTTAAATTTACTGTTTCACCCACCTTAATGATCCATATCTGCTACAAAAATTCCAATGAATTTAAGATTATGGAGGAATGAAATAGTGGCTTATTGTTTTGTGTTAGATCTTAGCCCAGTTGATGAACTTATGCTCTGTTTTATCCCTTAGAACATATATCATCCTTAAACTTCCTACAACAAATCCATACCACTATTAAATGCCTTTCCAAAAAACTGATATCACTTTCATTTCTTATTGTTGTCCATCCCCTTTTGCAAGTATGAAAAGTACTATGTTTGTGCTTTAAATGAAAACTAAGATGTTGGTCCATATTGTTGTTATATCAGATAAATATTTTCTTATTGTTGCCACATGGAAACTATTGTAATAACCCAGATCTGTAAGTAATGGTTCAAGTACTCCATTAAGGTATCAAGTTCTTGTCTCAATGCTCTGTTGTGTTCATTGGTTGACCCCATATCTAAAACCATCCATAAAATGTAGATATATTGGTGTCTATTTTATCTATTTTTATTCCCAAAGTCTTCTAACATACTTGGTTCTTACAAAAATCTAATAGATCCAAGAACATTTTGGCATTAATACAGTAGTTTAGAAACATTATCTTGTTTTGTGTATATTGGGGACGCATTGTTCTATTTACATCTTTAAGAGAATGGCCCCAATACATTTAGTCCATATGGTTATATTGTTATCCATCCTTACATAGATTTGAAAGTGTGGCTTTGTGCTCTTATCTTATATACATTTTGGGTCATTGAAGGCATATGATATAAAGGTTAAGAGTCTAAAGTAATCTCTCATTTTTGTCATCAACTGCAAGACTATTTGGTGGTCTAAATAGTAATCTAAATATTGTTTTTTTATCTTAGATTTGAGGAAACTACACTCTATATTCTCAATACCTCTTATTCATTGATTCATGCTAGGATCAGTTGCTACAAGTCCTATTAGAAGAGACCATGTGGCTACGGAATGGCCCAGCTCGTGGAGTAGGCAGGGCATGGGATATAGTTCTACAGTACAATAAGTGGGAAAGCAAAAAGTGAAACCTGGAACTCTATGAAGTGGGTGAAAGGACATTTTATCCAAGCATAGCAAGTGGTTCATCTTGGGGCATTTTCAAGCTATGTATCATTAACTAGTAAGATAATTTTTTAGAATCAACAACTTTGAAGTGGGGAGCATGACTTAAATTTTCACTCTTGTGGGATGTATGTTCTATTTCTCTTAATTGAAATGTATATATTTTGTATTAAAATAAAGTTGTAGATGCATTGTAAAATCAGTTACTACATTTATTCAGGGAGTGTAGTCATGAGAAATTAAAATATATGAAAATTGACAGATGTCTACCTACAGCGAGCATTACCCTTACATTTTTCTTCACAAAACTGAATGAATTACTTCAATATAACTACCCTAATACTATTATCGAGTAATAAAAGATAAAACCTTAATGCTTCAGTGAAAATCTTGCCCACTGTGGGCTTCCAGCTGATCCTCTGCTTCGAACACTAGAGTTGTTTCTTCATTTTCCATATCTCCATGTCTTTGTTGGACTGTGTCTTCCTCCATAGCCACTTACTTTATGGAGTTGGCTGAGTCTTGATGGGGAGAAGTCTTTGAATTTGAACATTTGGCTAAGTCTAAAATTGCAACAAATTTTTGAATTTGTTCACCTTGTATTGCCACTTTGACTTCCAGCACTAAAATTCGAACCAGTTGAAATTGTAATTGTGAAAACAATATATTGTTGAAATGGGATACTTCTACTTGAATATATTTAGTCTTGTGCACCATCCTTCATATTATCATGCAATTTTTTTCTTTTTTACATGAAATATGACTTATATGCCTATGACCATCCATTGTAGCAGAGGTAGTATCACAACTTTGTGAAGTTAGGAGGGTTTCCACCCAGAGCAGTGAGGAAATGAAGTCTCAAAATATTGGATACCCAAGGGGTCAAATGTTCCTAAAAAAAATAGACAAATTGAAAATCAAGTTGGATTACCTTCTCCCACGTCCCAAAATGCCTTAGGTCAATAGGTTGGACCACTGCAATGAAGAAGAGTCCAAATTGTTTCCAGCCTGTTCTGAGCTTTGGTGTTGTCTTTGAGTCTAAAATGTAAAACCTCCTCACATATTTCCTCAAGTATGCATATACATCCACTGCTTCCCCTTGATGCTGAGCTATTTGGATTTCTACAGATCTCTACTCAACTACTAGGATGCATAGTAGTGTTGATAGAATGAAGAAACACCCCATACAAGCCTGATATATCCCACCTCTGCTACGATAACCCATCTCATCGCCCATAAATTCAATCCATTTCCCAAGCAAGATTAAATTAGGGAGAAGTTAAACTCCATTTCATGTGGCATGGTGAACTTTGCAATTTACCTGCAATTCGAGGTGCATGCAATTCCTAATGTTTATATTGTCAATATTCTTGGGTGCAAACCAGTGATAAGATCTGCATATTGTTCCAGAAATCCTTGATTCTATAACATACCCTTATTTTCTATTGAATATGTGTCCTTGTTTAATGATCATACTCATCAGAGGATTTGAAGGTATTCCCCAAGTCAAAATACTTGCAATTCTTTGAATTCTAGGTCTAGAGATCATTCTTGCAAGACATTACGGTGCAAAGGGAGTCAAGTCTCTAATTTTGCAAGTGATAATCGTCCAGTCTCCATTACCAATAAGTTTTTTGGGCCCTGTGGTCTCCTTCCTTTGCCCGTGGCCACGGCAGCCCTGGTAGGGCCCGCCTTAGGCTGCTTGAGGTGCCTAGGGTGATCCCGTGGGCTGAAAAGAGATAAGGGCCTAGCCCTAGTATGGCTGCCCAGAAAATAATGCAGCCCGAGAGGAGAGAGAGCAGGGTTTCCCAAGAACTCAACTACCCAAAATAACACTCAACCCATAAAAGAGAAAAGACAAGCAGCCCATGAGGAAAGAGAGAGAAAGTGGGCTTCCTGGAAAAATTAAGATGCTGAAGCTGAAGATGACTGTCAAAAACTTGTTGAAGCTTGAAACCCTAGCTGAGGGTTTATTGGTAGAATATCGATGCCCTAGCTGAGGCAAAAACAATCTTCAAAGGAGCCTTCAAAAAAATAGTAGCTTCACCTATGAGATCAAAACTTGTATGTTATAATGAGAAGACTTGATCTTCTTTTATAGCCTTTGTTCACCTGTAAGTGGACAAGATTAGGAAAGATAAAAATAATAATATTTTTAATCTTTTCCTAATTTCACTTTCACTTTTACCAAAAAGGTCCTTTTAATTTTCCTTTGACTTTTACAAGAAGTCCTTATTTATTTTGACTTTCACTTGTGGTCATTTTCCTGTGGTCAAAAAGTCTTTATTTATTTTGAATTTTGAATTTGTCCTTTTTCCAAGTTCCCCTGTGGTCAAAAAGTCTTTATTTATTTTGAATTTTGACTTTGTCCTTTTTCCAAGTTCCCCTGTGGTCATTACCTGTGGTCCTTTTTTATTTCAAAAGTACTTCATCATAAACCAAGAAAGTTATTAATGCTTTTATCTCACACACTGTGTAACACCTAGATCTAGTACTAGGGTAACATAACCAAGGGTAGTTAATCCTTGGAGAAGCACACTAAGCCCATAGATCAAGGGTCAAAGTGCCACACACATGCCCAGACCTAGTCTAGGGCTTACAGTGTCTTCATTCTCCAAGAGAATGGTTACTCATAATTAAGCTAAATCTACCATTCTCAGACTGGTCTACATCGTGGTCCCCGACCAGATGTCTACTCAGCACAAGGTTGAGTCTACCCAAGGTATAGTTGGGTCTATATCATGGTCCTAGACCAGATATCTACCATTCAATAGAATGGTCACTCAACACTGGGTTGAGTCTTCACCATAGTCCCAGAACAGGTGGTCCCATTCTCTTAGGAGAAGGGCTCTCAATGCTGCTCAAAAAATCAACAAAAGGTACATGTGACTAGGCCAACAGTGTTGCGTTTCCCTCATATGTGTTGATCAGCTACAAATAAGGCACTCCAAGGCTTTGGTCCCTCCAATGGTGTAATATATCATTCCAAGTGAAAAGTAACATAAAGGGACCAAGGCACTCTAGGAATAAACCATCTATAGCCCAATGAAGGGGTCAATAACATGTCTTGATGACCCTTTCTCTTAGCGTAACATCAAACCATGATAGCTTTCCACATAAAAAGGCCATATGTGTTGATGATCACATTATTTTTATGGGTTATCCCTCAAATTCTAGGGTGCTCATGTTATGTGGTCTCCAACCTCATGTAACCAATGAATAATGCCTCCATAACCATGCTTAAACCATATAAAATGATCGATATAAATTTACCATGCCATCTCCTAAGATCACAAGAACAGGTATGTGGACCAAAAACACTCACAATATCTACCTTCCAAGAACCTCACCTCTCCAAAAGAGATGCATCCTAGGATTGTCCAAATCATGTGACCAGTATCCTGTAATAAACTTGGAAGGACACATCTGAATCACCTGTTGCATGTTGCAACCAAACCATCCACTCACCATCTGTGATATTGATACCAGGCTTATGGGTGACTGACTCACTTTGCATCACACTTTCTTCTAAACAACAAACACCAAGCCACACCAAACTGCTGAGTTAGTAAGTCAGTAGATGTTCCTAATCGTTGCGGCAACTAGTAGGTCATACCATACAAGTAAAATGCTAGGGAAAATGTATTCATCAATGATACCCTTGAAGCAATTAAGTATTATATATCTGCTCAGCATATATGATCAGAAACCATTTAGTCATAGGAAATGAAAGTGGAGTGTCATACAACATGAGGACTAACAAGCCACATGTGGGCCCACCAAGTACCCTCATAAGTTGCAAAAATAGATTGAGGTCTTGAATATTCTACCACCTTGGAATGGCTTGAAACTTGGCACTAATATTGTATGCCATATTAATGATAAAAAAACATACTCACCCTGCCAAAACTAGTCATGACAAAAATAGATCAAATTTTTATGGTCTGGAAATCAGTGGAGATTCAAACCATGGACAATTCTCCACACTAGATCCTCGAAAGTGTAATAATCTTGTCAACTAGATCACTTTCTAAAAATAACAATGTCTTAAAATAGAAATTTCCCAAAATAGCATGTTCTCTAATTGGCCTCAAATCTGAAGCACATGCACATCTTCATAAAGGGTATCCAAAAATACGGTCATATTTTGAAAATAATGACTTCAAAGAAACAAGAAAAATCACGATTGCATATCTTGAAATCAAGAAACTGCAAGAAACACCACTTTGACCATACCCTTTAGGAGTGTTCACCTTCCCATACTTGTTTTGAATGCTGCATTGAGTCTTCAAGTGTGGGGCAACCTGCAGCTACTGGAAGTCAGTTCATTTTCTACCTATGATGTGGCATATAAATTTATCTATAAATAAGTTGCTTGATTTAGAAAATGTCTTGTTATCAACCTTCAGATAACAAATAGTTGCAACTGTGTGTTGAGTTTGAAAAGGATAGTGTGTGGCAACCTGCAGCTATTGGAAGTCAGTTCCACTACTACCTGTGATGTGGTGTATAAATTTACCTATAAATAAGATACTTGCTTCAGAACCTGTCCCGTTATCAACCTTTGGATAACTAAAACTTGCAACTGCGTGTTGAGTTTGAAAAGGACTATATGAACCATTGATTTCGATTGATGGACCAACCAACTAGTCCATCCAGCAATGTACCCATGAATAGACTAACAAAATCTGATAAACACTCCACTTGGATTTTGGGGAAATCTAATGTGGGTGTGAAAAATCCCTATTGTGTTTGCAAAACACTCTTTGTAATTTTGTGCATCTTGGATCTTGGAATGATAGATGTGTATTAGGGGAAGTTTATGTAGCAACCATTGACGATATAGATTTTACTCCCTTCCAAATTTGAGAAGTATTAGTTCAAGTACATATCAGAAGAGAACATTTGAAGAGAGTGTAGTTAACTTAACACTTCATAAAATTTTATGTAGGTAAGGGTTAGTCAATTAGTTGCCATTTTTAACTAGACTTGCAAGTTCTTTATACTCGTGCCATCGATTCACATTCTAGTAGGAGTCACTCCAATACAGCTAGAAAGTTAGGGTACAATCTGCTATAGAATAGCCAAAATGAGGTTTCCAGCAAACTATGTTGATGATGTAATCGGAGAAGCCACAGTATCGAAATGATCAAGTCGACGTTTCGAATCCATATCAGGATCCATCATCAGGACACGTTCGAATGTGGAGAGAGTGAGGACTAAAGTTAAATACTGGAGCTGAGTGGGAAATCTATGGTCGGCCGCGGAGATTAGGGTTTGTTAGGTTAAAAAATAATAATAATTTTAATTTTATTTAATTTCAAGTGTGCGGTTTTTCAGAATATTGATTTTAATTATTTTGAAAAATAATTAAAATCAATATTCCGAAAAACCACACACTTGAAATTAAATAAAATTAAAATTATTATTATTTTTTAACCTAACAAACCCTAATCTCCGCGGCCGACCATAGATTTCCCACTCAGCTCCAGTATTTAACTTTAGTCCTCACTCTCTCCACATTCGAACGTGTCTTGATGATGGATCCTGATATGGATTCGAAACGTCGACTTGATCATTTCGATATTGTGGCTTCTCCGATTACATCACCAATAACCTATCACCACAGAAATTTAACAACAGAAACTATGTTGAATTAGACTGGTCCAAAATGGGATTTCCTTGATTAGGGTTTTAAGAGGAGTCCAGTCATGATTGTATTTCTTCATTTCTTGGTTGTAACTTGTAATTATTAAGACATACTTCTGGAATTGGATAATACAAGGTCTCTAATTGTTTTCATGGGTTTCAAGGTCTTCCAGATTATATCATAGTAAATGTGTTTATAGTTGTTTTATGCAACTGAGTTACACGTGGGTTCGTCTTTGAGTTATAAATGGATGA
Source organism: Pseudotsuga menziesii (assembly GCA_001517045.1). Lineage (NCBI taxonomy): Eukaryota > Viridiplantae > Streptophyta > Pinopsida > Pinales > Pinaceae > Pseudotsuga > Pseudotsuga menziesii. The sequence continues at coordinate 60,364 of LPNX010634456.1, forward strand.
GTATTTTCATGGTTGGTTTTATTTCGAAACTAAAAGTAAAACCCTAATGTAGAATTTATTCTTCTTTTTGTTCTTCGAGAATCTCATCTAATTGAGATGTTATCTATTGTAAGAAAATAAATTGACATGTTTGTATGAGTTTGGTTTAGCTAGCATTGTACTGTATCAACTTTTTTAATTGTGGTTTTCTCTTAGAGTGCACAGCCTACATGAAGATTGTGATTTTCTACTTCTAAATGTCCTATTGCACTGATTTAACTTTTCAAGATTACATACCTTCTGTTAGATGCTTGTGTATTTAGGGTTATTTTATGTTCTCTTCCATCCACTTCTTTTGATATCTCATAAGTCTTAAACCAATGCTCTCTGTAGTTATGTACTTCAATAATCCCTTGAATAAATAATTATTACTTATTTCAATATGAAATTGCATTGTATGTTTTTTTACGAGGGTTGAGCTGTGTCATTTTTGAAGGAGATTTTTACTATGTTGTCTAAGCTCGCATGTGCTACTTGTTGCTGTAGGTCATGCAAAGTCTTCCTAAAAATCACTAGACATTATTGTTCAGTGCCACAATGCTAGAGGAGATTGAATCACTTGCTCAGGTATTTATGGCATTCATATTTGTGATTTCTTTGTTATGTAACTTGAATCTACTCTGGTTTGATTCTTCTATCCATTTTTATTCTTGAAAGAATCTTGCCCCTATATATACGAGTTACCCATGTCAGATGTAGTGAAAATTAACATAATGGGACTTGTTTTTTATTCTAAACTTGCTAGTTAATTTGATTCTCTTATAATATGTGTTTCCTGCAACCATTGTTGAAAATTGAAAGTCTTATGAATGTTTGTTGCCAATATTTTCCGTCCAAAAATGTACATTTTGGGGGGAGATACCAAAACATGTAGTTCAAGAAATGGACTATCAAATTACTAGATTTGTGAATATATATATATATATATATATATGTGTGTGTGTGTGTGTGTTACTGGGTCTGGATCTGTATATATATATATGTTACTGGATCTATCGCTGGTGAACTCTAGATCTGTGTGTTGCCACCTAATCTACACCTGGAAACCTGAGAAAAACCTTAATTCAGTTGGTGCAACCTTGGGTGCAACTGTCACCGCAATACTCAACCTCTTTGTTTAGGGCAACTCTTAAATAAAGCCAAAAAAAGGTAGACCCTAATAAAATAATCAAAGGATGAGTAAGCTATAGGAGTTAAATGAAATTAAAACCAGCCACTTAGGAAATAAAGTACCTAAAATAGGTTTCTTCTAGATATACTTATAGCAATGGGACACTAGCTTAGATCTACAACTCCACGAGTGCATAAGATTTCTTGCAAGTAAGATATTCAGATAGATTAGTGTCTTTTCTTGAAACAAATCTATGCTATTTAAGATAACCAAATGAAAATAGGTACTGAGATCTGCAACTTCAAGAATTGCATGTATAAACTTTGTAGCATAAGATTACTTGCATGCAAATGCTTAAAAAATAAATTGAGATATTGTCAGGTGAAATAAGTGCTTTGTTTCCTTTTAATTGATTAGATTGTAGATAATGAAAGTCCTAAACTAGATTGAATTAGCCTCTGCAAGGTTGATCAACGAGAAAGAACAAATCTTAATCCAAGAAAGTAAAATTCTAATTAGTAAGCTAAGCTAGAAAATTAAAGGTGATTGCGCCGAAGAGCCACATTCTACAGTCCTATAGCGGGGGGTGTAACTCCTTCTCAATGTGGAGGAGAAGAATCTGCTCTTCCTTACTACTCTAGGTGCAACCTACAAAGAAGGGTTAGTATAGCACAATCTTGTAAAAGGTAAATATGCTAAAAATAACTACCTTATAAATAGATCTACAATTAGATATATAGAAAACTATCTGACCATACATCTAATCCAACAAGGTAGCAAAACCCTTCCAATGGCCAAATAAAGAGAGAAATATAATGCACAATACACAGGTTACCTCAACATAGATAAGGGCAGCAATCGACAAGGTATCAGAGCTTAGTTAGACCCTGGACATTGTGAGAGTGTGAAGACCTAGGGACTACTGCTTGCAGAGATAAATTGAGGGTTTACTAAAGTAGGACATCAAAGAGCTGAAAGGGTTTCCTTGAAACCATGTACTGTTTTGATTTTTAATTTTGAACCAAATTCATTTTTTTTAAAGTGGAACCCTTTACCTTGAGCATAAGAAATATTTTTTTTAGGGGATAACCATATTGAATTAAGAAATATGACTGTACGATCGATATTCAAATGCCATGAAGAAAACTCTCCCACACGTGTCAGCCGTCAACAGCCACCAAAAATATGGTCGTTGTATAGTAGTGGCCATTTGTCATACCAACAATAGTCACCATTCTCAACTATTGTAGAATACAGATCAGTAGCCTTCAGCCATTTTGCATGGAAATTATTGATTTCAGCCACCTAGATTCAATCATATGAACTGTACAGAACAAAAATTCGATTGTATGTAATTGATTTGACATCAGCCAAACCCAAATAGACCATACATATCAACAATTGAGTGCAATTTTGACATGTACAACCTATTTGACAGTTAAATTGGTGAAAATTTTCTAGTATTTGTTCATTTCATGGAATTTAGAAGTAGATTGAATCTATTTTTGCATGAAATGGTGCCCAGATTTCAAGATCTGAACATTTTAGCCGCTGATTTAGTGCTTTTCAGCAGATTTATGAATAAATTAATTGTTTTGGTGCTGGTTTGTATAAAATCTAAATTTTTTTGAGCTGTTTGAGAGAAGATATGTCAAGACCGATGTGTTTTTCAGATGTTAGAGTGTAGATGAGGGTTTACGGGGATGATTTTGAGCATAGTTGTCAAAGTCTATTTGTTTTTGAGTTGTTTGTGGGTAGATTTCTGATTGTTTATAAGCTTAGTCACCTGCCAGGAGAACATGGGAACACGAGTATCCAACTCGAACATGGCTATCCCTAGAATCAAGACACAAAGGACACAATATATATATATATCCATATTTTTTAGAAACTAGAACATTTACAAAAATGAAATATTCATAGCAATTATAATCGATACACATTACACATTCACAAATCACAATGCATATGTCAATGAAAGACTCGTAGAGTCGTAAAATTCATCAAAATCCAAATTTTCTATTACATTGATGTCAAAATCATATTTCTCATCAAGATATCAAAATCAAAATGTATTACATAGATGTCAGATTCTGAATCTACCTAGCTCTTAGAATTTTTGTCACTTGATTTAAAGCTAATGCTTATATGTTATTATAGGTGGTCACTGTTAATGCTTATGTGTTGTTATAGGTGGTCACTATCTAGGATCATTATCTCAGCCAGGACCTCTAAACTTTCTAGCTTCAAATTGGGCAAGCACAAAACCCAAAAAATGCATCAAGGCAGTGTTTTTTGATATGGATGATACGTTGGTCTTGACCCATGCCACTGACAAGGCATCCCACATGGCAATCATGGAGCTACTCAATAAGCACCACCCCTTGCTCAATAAATAGATCGTCATAAACACCTTCGTTAAGGGCTTCATCACTCAGCCATGGGATCCCAATAACCAGGTCTGTGACCCCTTTCCCCATTTCTTCTTTGTAATTAATTTTCCAATTCTGTTGCACCTCAATGTGCTATAACATAATTGGATATTGTGTAGGGGATTTAAATTTGTAATTGGGTATTGCTTAGGGAAGTTGGCTATATTTTATAAATTTAGATTTTTTGAAACAAATTTGTTCAAGTTTCAGATTGATGTGACTGAATGAAGGGCTCAGATCTAGTGCAGCGCTCTGGAAGCCCAAGGTGTTAGTGATAACTAGCTTGCAAGAGTAAACCTTCTCTATTTCAGTAAATATTGAGTACTTCATTTAGAATATAGTTAAAAGGTTTAGGTAAATGGGTGGAGTAGATATCATATGATTCCGACTGTTGTTAACTTGCACACATGAGATGCAGCACTGCTTTGGCACTACCAAAATGACTTCATTCCAATGGTCCCCGGGAGTTGAAGCGGTAACTTGCAATATGCTATGTAAACACCCTGTTTATCCGCCTTTAATTATACTTTGTTATGATTTATCTTGATATGTGATTTCTATTTTTCTATCATGAAGTTCTGGGTTCAAATGTAAGTCTATGTTTATTGCAGCTTATACATTTTTCTATTGTTTTGGTTTACCAGTTCACAATTTCACTCACAGCAGTCCAGGTAGCCATAGCCACTCTCAAAATGACCTTTCCCTAAGTGGGGTGAATGGGATAAAATCCCATTAATTTGCTTCTATGTTTCGTGAAGAAAAGACAGACCTTACCCCAGTGGGTCTCATTATGCATTGGAACATCATTTGGGCAATGTGGGCTTATTGCAATAGTATTAGTGATCTTCCCTTGCCAATGTCCCTAGATTTAAACCTTGGAATGACATAAACCACCATACTCTCAGAAAATTTATATGTTTGGAAAATTGGGCTTATTAGAAGATGGTCCAATCAAACATTTTATTTTCAATGTTTGGAATTTTATAGGTTAAATGATTTAGGATGACTCCTGTATCATAATCTAATGGGTTCAACCCCAAAAATTATAATTCCTGTAGTGAGAAAAACTGGAGAAGTTTATGTACCAGCACAAACTCATCTAAAACCTAGTCTTAGTTGCCCCTCCAATTTGCAAAGCTTGAGGTTGCATACAATGAATTACTTAATATGTTGGCATTTGTGTGAATATGAGATATACATCCTTGAGCTTTGCGGCCTCATGTTGCATATTAGACCTTCGTTAGATCTTGGTTTAAATGAGTCTGTGCATTGTCCATATTCGATGCACCCAAGGCACTGTCTGGAATCAATGTACTGTTACATAAAGTAGTGATAGGTTTCCCATCTCCACTCAAGCTGTATGAGCACATCAAATCTCTTGGTGTAGAATTTATCTGTTTTATTACCTAGTAGAGAAATCATTAAAATGCAATCCAGTTTAGACTTTGGGATGGATTTTTAAGGTGGAATAAAGAATGGTTACAAAATAATCAAAGATCCTATTTACATATTTTGAGCAAGGGAAGATCACAGTTTTAGGGGTTTCATTCAGCGTTACACAGGGATACGTTCCCCAGGGTCAGGGATGTTGTTAGGGTTAAACTTGAATTGAGATCGAGTCAAAGGTGGTTAGGTCTAGCACATGGTTTGGGCACATGGTTTGTTGTATCCCATGGTATTGTCCCATGGTATTGCATGTGATTAAGCCTTTATAAGGATTGAAGAGGCTCCATTGTAATTGTACTGAGTACTGTATGGTACTGGTACTGAGTACTGTATTGTACTGGATGTGAGTATTGTATGGTACTGGATGTGAGTATTGTATTGTACTGGATGTGGGCATTGTATTGTGCTGGAAGAGAGACTGTGAGAGCGTGAAGAGGAAGTGCAATGGTTTTGCTGCAAGGCGTATCCCTTCATCTTTCTGGACTGAAATAAAAGGACTAGCAAATTTGTTTGTGGATGTAGCCCATCGTTTGGGTGAACCACGTTATATATGTGTCTCTCTGTAATGTTTACTGTGTTTTTGCATCTTGTTTATTGATTTAACTGTATATCTATTATTGCTCTGCGGTCCTATTTTTCTAACAATTGGTATCAGAGCCAAAAGTTCTATTTGGTTTGTAAACTCGCAGGAAAGAAGGGTTCCTGGTTCGAGTGGGACCAATGGCGGAAGAAGGAAAGTTTAGGGTCGATAAATTTAACGGCCAAAACTATCAGTTATGGAAGATGCAAATGGAGGACTATCTGTACCAGAAATATCTGTACCTGCTGTTGGGCGGAAAAGAAAAACAGCCAGCGGTTATGAAGGAAGAAGAATGGGAGGTTCTTGACAGAAAGGCACTGGGAACAATACAGCTGTGCCTGGCTTCGTCGGTGGCCTTCAATATTTTGAAAGAAATAACAACAGAGGGTGTGATGAGCGCATTGAGTAAGCTCTACGAAAAACCCTTGGCTTCTAACAAGGTATTTTTAATGAAGCGTTTATTTAATATGAAGATGTCGGAAAGTGGATCTGTTGCTGACCATTTAAATGAGTTTAATACACTTACCAGTCAGTTAAGTTCTGTAAAAGTGAACTTTGATGATGAGGTTAGGGCTCTTCTAATATTGTGCTCATTGCTAGAATGCTGGAATAGCTTGGTCATGGCTGTAAGTAACTCTGTCCCTAGTTCAAGCACTCTTAAGTTTGATGATGTTGTTAGTGTTATTCTTAGTGAGGAAATGCGAAGGAAAAGCACAGGTGAGACATTAGGTAATGTGTTGACCATGGAGAGCAGAGGGAGACAAAAAGAAAGAGGAAGGAGCCCATGAAATCGCAGCAAGTCTAAAAAGGGAAGATCCAAGTCCAGATTCAGAAAAATAGAATGTTGGAACTGCGGTAAGAAAGGACATCTAAAGAAAGACTGCAGAGCACCAAAGAAGAAAGGTGAGAGGCAGCAAGAGACTACCCAGGAAGCAAATGTAGCAGGTGATGTGTTACAAGATGCTTTGATTCTTGCATTAGATAATACTAGTGATTACTGGGTAGTAGATTCAGGGGTTTCATGTCATGCTACACCCCATAGGAAATTATTTTATGATTTTGTTCAAGGTGATTTTGGGCATGTGTTATTAGGGGATGATGAACCATGTAAAATTGTTGGAAAGGGTAAGGTACGGATTAAACTAAATAATGGAAATGACTGGTTGCTAGAGGATGTAAGGCACATTCCTGCTATGAAAAGAAATCTAATCTCAACAGGGAAGTTGGGAGATGGCGGTTGTTTGTCTACGTTTGGAGAAACATGGTGGAAGGTCACTAAAGGATCAATGGTAATTGCAAAAGGAAATAGGATAGGTACGTTATATTTATGTCCTCATAACACTGATTATTCTATTTCTGTAGCTTCCACAGAAACAGGTGCAGCGTTGTGGCATCATAGGCTTGGCCACATGAGTGAGAAGGGGATGCAGATTCTCCACTCAAGGAAATTGCTTCCAGATATGAAGCAGGCAAGTTTGGAATTTTGTGAGAACCGTGTTTATGGAAAACAAAAGAGAGTTAGATTTCTCAGGGTTGGGAAACAAAAGAAGAGTGAAAAGTTAGAGCTTGTCCATACAGATGTATGGGGACTAGCTCAGGTACAATCTCTTAGTGGCTCTCATTATTATGTTACTTTTATTGATGATGCAACTAGAAAAACTTGGGTTTATTGCATTAGACAGAAATCTGATGTGTTTGATACTTTTAAGAAGTGGAAAGCTTTGGCTGAGAATGAGACAGGAAAAAGGTTGAAATGTCTCAGATCTGATAATGGAGGCGAGTACTCTAGCAAGGAGTTTGACAGTTACTGTTCACACAATGGGATTCGCAGAGAGAAGACAGTCCCTAGAACACCCCAAGAAAATGGCGTGTCAGAAAGGATGAACAGAACGATCATGGAACGTGCAAGGTGTATGAGATTGCATGCATGGTTGCCCTTACAGTTTTGGGCTGATACTGTAAACACTTCTATTTATTTAATAAACAGAGGGCCTGCAAGCGCTTTGGATGGTGGAATTCCAGCGGAGGCATGGATAGGTAAATAGGTAAAATAATCATTTCTGAGAACTTTTGGTTGTGAAGCATTTGTCCATATTGATAAAGATGATAGAACAAAGCTTGAGGCTAAATCCAAGAAATGTACCTTTATTGGATACGGGGTTGATGATTTTGGTTATCGCTTATGGGATCTTAAAAATTGCAAAATCATTAGGAGTAGAGATGTAGTATTCAATGAAAAGGTCATGTACAAAGATCAGTTGTAGGGAAAGAAAGAAGAAAAGGAAAACACAGAGTACACATTGCTTGATGAAATCAAAGAAAATGAAGTTCCAAAAGCACCAAAAATTCAAGAGCAGCAGCAGGTACCTGAAACTCCTGCAACTGTAAGAAGGTCTACCAAGTTAAGTAGACCCCCTGAATGATTCTCTCCTTCACTGTATTATTTATTGATGACTGATTCTGGTGAGCCAGAATGTTTTGAAGAAGCAATGCAGGTAGAAACTAGAAAGAAGTGGGAGCAAGGCATGGATGAGGAGATGGACTCATTAGTAAGAAACCAGACTTGGGATCTGGTTAAGTTTCCTGCAGGAAAAAGGGTATTACAGAATAAATGGGGTTACAGGTTGAAGGAAGAAGATGGAGGAAAGAAGCGGTACAAGGCTAGACTTGTTGTAAAGGGGTTTTCACAAAAGAAAGGTATAGACTTTGATGAAATATTTTATCCTGTTGTTAAAAAGACTTCAATTAGAACTATTTTAAGTCTAGTGGCGGTAGAAGATTTGCATCTTGAACAATTAGATGTAAAAATGGCCTTTCTCCATGGGGATTTGGAGGATGAGATTTATATGCAGTAGCCACAAGGGTATGAGGTCAAAGGGAAGGAGAATTTGGTTTGCAGGTTGAAGAAGAGCTTGTATGGCCTGAAGAAAGCTCCAAGGCAGTGGTATTTAAAATTTGATAAGTTTATGACAGAACAAGGTTATGATAGATGTCATTCTGACCACTGTGTTTATTTCAAGAGGCTAGATAACGGAAGATATATTATCTTGTTATTGTATGTGGATGACATGCTTGTTGCAGGGTCTAACATGCAGGATATAAATGTGCTCAAAAGAAAACTAGCTAAATAATTTGCGATGAAGGATTTGGGTGCTGCAAAGCAAATCCTTGGTATGAGAATAACAAGAGACAGGAAAAATCGCAAATGGACATTGTATCAAGGTGAGTACATAGAAAAGGTGTTGCAGAGGTTTAGAATGCAGAATGCAAAACCAGTCAGCACACCTTTGGCAAGCCATTTCAAACTAAGCAAGCATATGTGTCCAGAGACACAGGAAGAGATAGATTACATGTCCAAGATTCCCTATTCATCAGCAGTTGGGAGCTTGATGTATGCCATGGTGTGCACAAGAATAGATATTGCACACGCAGTGGGAGTTGTGAGCATGTATATGAATAATCTAGGTAAAGAGGATTGGAAAGCAGTACAGTGGATTCTTAGGTATTTGAGAGGTACCACTTCTCATGCATTATGTTTTGGAAGTTCAGACACTATTCTACAAGGATATGTTGATGTAGATATGGCTGGTGATAAAGACAGCAGGAGGAGCACCACATGGTATGTGTTCACTGTAGGTGGAACAGCAGTAAGTTGGATTTCAAAACTGCAACAGGTTGTTGCACTTTCAACAACGGAAGCAGAGTATGTTGCTGCTACATAGGCTAGTAAGGAGATGATTTGGTTGCAGAGGTTCATGGAAGAATTGGGTAAGAAACAGGAGAATAGTAGGCTGTACAGTGATAGCCACAGTGCCATTCATCTTGCAAAGAACTCAGTCTTTCATTCAAGGACTAAACATATAGAACTCAAGTACCACTTCATAAGATCTGTTCTAGATGAAGAACTGTTAAAACAGGAAAAGATTCACACTAGCCAGAATCCTTTAGACATGTTGACAAAGGGAGTAACCAGAGAGAAACTGAGTTCCTGCTCGGTCTCTATTGGCCTTAAAGCATGAAGGTGAAAATAAGAAATTTTCCAAGTCCAAGGTCCAACAAGTGCAGCAACGGTAGAGTTGTTGTGTTTAGTCACCATGAAGGCACATAAAAATGTAATGGAGCGGTTTGCATGTAAATGGGCATATGGCTGTAAGACCTGGTAAGGCATGCATACCCCTGGTAACTCACTGGTAAAGTCAGGAGATAGACCTAGGTGATAGGGGGGTGTATGTAAGATTCCTCGGTAAATACTTGAGGGGAGTTGGTGATTACTCCAAGTCAAGTTTAAAGGGGGGATTGTTAGGGTTAACCTTGACTTGAGATCGAGTCAAAGGTGGTTAGGTCTAGCACATGGTTTGGGCACATGGATTGTTGTAGCCCATGGTATTGTCCCATGGTATTTCATGTGTTAACCTTGACTCGGGATTGAGTCAAAGGTGGTTAGGTCTAGCACATGGTTTGGGCACATGGTTTGTTGTAGCCCATGGTATTGTCCCATGGTATTGCATGTGATTAAGCCTTTATAAGGCTTGAGGAGGCTCCATTGTAATTGTACTAAGTACTGTATGGTACTGGTACTGAGTATTGTATTGTACTGGATGTGAGTACTATATGGTACTGGATGTGGGTATTGTATTGTACTGGATGTGGGCATTGTATTGTGCTGGAAGAGAGACTGTAAGAGCATGAAGAGGAAGTGCAGCGGTTTTGTTGCAGGGTGTATCCCTTCATATTTCTGGACTGAAATAAAAGGACTAGCAAATTTGTTTGTGGATGTAGCCTATCGTTTGGGTGAACCACGTTATATCTGTGTCTCTCTGTAATGTTTACTATGTTTTTGCATCTTGTTTATTGATTTAACTGTATATCTGTTATTGCTCTGCGGTCCTGTTTTTCTAACAGATGCACCCCCCTCACTCCCCATGACCTGGAGACTTGGGGGATCCTAGAGAAATGTTTCTCCTCATCCCCAATTTGGTGAAACTTGAGGAAACTCAGGGGGGAGATCGTCCCCCTTGTTTTGAAGCATGCATCAATGAATGGGGGGATCCTAGGCACTCTAGTGGTAATGGTAATATTAAATTCTTAGTAGTATTTTTCTTATCTTTCATTTTCTATCATTTTACTTAAATTTTTAACATTGCCATTAATTTATTCATTTTTATCCACGGTTCGGTAAATTATATCAAAAGGAAATTTGCGGTAGGAGTTTTTGAGAGTGGTTCCAACCTCATTGGAGTTCATATGCAAAAATTAGTATTTTAGATCCCATACATAATTCAACAAAATTCACAGTTTTTGGGATTTCAGAATTGCAATGTTTCCACTAGATTTTATCATGTATGAGGTTAAGGGATTGTCATTTAGTCAAGCACATCAACCTCTCTATGTACCTTGATGTTGGTGGTGTTGATTGTTGAACTCCTTTATCATGACATTAATCAATTTGTACCCTTTAGTAAAAAAAAATCACTTATTAAGCATGGGGAGTTTTTTTTTCTAATTCTACCTTATTTTAATGCTTGGTTTAGAAAGTTTCAACAAAATTGTAGGGTGTTGAGTAGTGTCCTTCAAGGATCAACTTTGATATTCAAGGTAGAGTCATGGCCTAAAATCCTAGAGGAGGGGGACACAGGGTGCTATTGATGAATAGGATCCCAATATAGGATTTATAGTTCACTCTTGCATAATTGTATGTTGGACTTGAAATCCTCAAATAATGTGACTCCCTCTTGAATCATGAAGAAATAAGGTCCTTGGGTCACATTTCCCCATTATAACATCTATGCCATGGATTAACACAATATTGAAGTGTATTGAATCATTGAAGAATTAGATTGTATTTATAAGGAGCAGGTTAACTTGTATTTACACGCGGTGAATTGTTATTGCCGGGATTTATATTTTTTATAATTTTTATGACCCCCCTCGCCCCCCTCGAATTTCCCAAAAATGTGGTGGTGGTCTCCATACATCCCCAATGTTCGTTTCACATGTCACGGAAACTTGGGGGAATATTAGCTTCTTTTTCTCTTTCAATAATTCAGTTTTCAAAACTAGGCAGAGGTAATGACCTAAATGAAAAATCCCAAGGTTGCACAGAAGCAACAAAACTTTAGACTGTGAACAGGTTGTGCTACATGAGCATATATTTGGGAAGAGCTAATCTAAGAACATACGAGAATGACTCCTAAATACCATGGAAACCCCAAGGAAGGGATAGTTTCTTGGCTAAAATGTCCACTTCCATCTCAGGATAATCTCCAATATATCCGGAATCCTGAATCAAGACAAGATTTTAAACTGGTTTATGTGCTTCAGCCTCTAGGGAGCCTAACCTAGAAATATTTTCAGCATAAACTGAACCGTTCATTTTTTATCTACAGAGGAGATTCATGAAAACCCCCATAAAATCATATTTTTGAAATCCTGTGAGCTTGTAGGATGCACACTTGAGTAGTCTATCATGGTGGGAGACAACCTTAAAACATACATTCAAGTCTTATATTTCAAGCCTTTCCTTGTATAGAACAAAGAAAAACAAATGTATCTAGAATAAATTTTTAGATAAATGAGATCCATTGTTTTGATCCTTCATATGGTAGGTTTGAGGTTGATAGTTTTCTTGATCATTTCTTTTCTGTTAATTTCTATTCTCTGGATAATTCTTTTTAATATGCATCTCTAGATGTATCATGATGGGAATCTATCTTAATCTTTTGCCTTAAATTTGGTTTTATGTTTCACTGCAAATAGCTATGTTTCTATATTTCAGGGAGGTAAAAATGCAGGTTTTCTAGCAACTGTATGGGTCAACATTCATGGTCTAAATGATCCCCCTCTAGGAGCAGCAAAACCCACTTACACTATTAGGAACATTTGTGATATTCCCAAGGTTCTACCCCTTTATTAACAAGACAAGTTTTGCCATCAGATTATATGTTTGTATTCATTTTTTTGTCACTGATTATCTATCCACGATTGAATTGAACTAAAAATTTGGCTCTGATTGCAGTAGCAGAGCAACTTTCTTGTTATTTTGTTAAATCTTATACTTCTCAATTGAAATTCTTTTGACAACATCTAGAAAAGAACCTTTAGAAAGGAAATAAAATCAGATCGCAAGTATGCAATTGAAACAACTTACAGCTACTATCGATATTTATGTTTGGTTGTTTTCTATCTGTTGTATAACATTTTGGAATGTCAAATCAACATCTATGTTGTATTTCATCCAGATGTTGTTGTATGAAGAGAAATTTGGGCGTATGTTGATGATTTTCCACTATGTTCTGGTTGCATAGGTGTTCTTGGTTAGTTATGTTGTGTTTTAGATATATTATGCAAAAAATGTACCAATGAGTTCATATATTAGAAAGTTAAAAGAGGTGATGTCTTTGGCCAAAAATAAAGTAGAACAAATCCAGCTCTCTATTTAGTACTGCAAACCACGTTTAACCAACTAAAAGAATAATATATACTCTAACCATTTCGTTTTTAATGACAAACAACATAATATAGCAACTACAACTTTCAGACTGCAATTGATTGCAAAGTTTGCTAAGGCACATGCCACTTAGGAGCTGTGGTGAATGATCTGTAACATTGTAGTAATAATAGATTATTAGATACCATGTGAAGTAAAATATGAGTGTCATTTTAGTTTTTAACTTTTAATCTCTCCAAGGAAAGCAAGGTAAATTAATTTCCCCTTTCCTTGGTAATCTTGTGTTTCTGGTATCGTGTCCATGGTCAGTTAAATGAAATTTATTCTATAGATATGATACTTTTTGTCTTGTGCTATCTTGCATTTATTTACTATGGCTATACAATAGCTTCGAGTTTCACAGGCTGTTGTTTTAAAGATTCTTACAGAATTTCCCATAGAGATCAGCACATGTAAGTTTATCATTTAGTTCTTAGGTGTCTAATATGAAATTTGCAAAAGATAATGGTGGTGATTCCACATTAAATATAAAAATATTAAGCAGCTCACATGCTAGATTTAAAATTTTTCAGTAAAGTATCAATCTTGCATTTTTCTTGGTCGAGACTATCAAGCTTTTTGAATTATTGCATAATTTGTTATATAGCTTAATCATAGCCCACCCAAAATGCAGGGATGTCTATAAAGCATTTGGTTATGGAAAAACCTGACTCAATCTGTTTGTTTCTCAACTCCTTGGGGATTCTATGCTTCAGGTAGGTATCTTTGTTCTGTATTTCATTTGAAATTTTGAGTGAGTTTATTGACAAAGCTTCTAATAAATTCATTTATAATTTTAGTGTTGAAAAAAATGTGTTATGCATTTGCAGTGGCATTCCAAAGAATCAAGAATACTTTTTCATGGAGAATAATCCATGGGCTTTGAATTAAAATCAATTTGAATAATTTGAGAATTCAGAAACAAAAATGGGCAAAAGAGCAGATAGGTTAGGATAGATTAAAAATAAGGCCTGTTGCTTTAGAGCACAAAATGCAACGTGTACTAGCTGCAAATCAATGGTGGGTAGATTTCCCACCTTGTTGGATAAAGTGCCCACCTTAGGATGTGCATTCAATGCAGGTTGAGTAATTTCCTCTCTGGTGCTACTAGCGACATATCTTAATTTGTGCAATGACAAATCAAGCAACAGAAAGGCTGGGTTTCTACATTCAATCCTATAAAATTGTTCAACTAGAAGCTAGCTGTTAGTATCTTCCAAAAACATTGCCAAGATGCAAAGCTAATGAGTCATAATTGTCTAATTTAATAATAGGAAAGCCAGTATTTGAAATTTGTTGAAATATGAATTGATCTTCAAAGATTGCATTTTGTTGAAGGTGGAAATTATTATTACTTGGCGCTGCATGGTGCAATTTCACGCAGTACCTGTGATGTTTTAAGTCTATAAAACATTGCCAAGGATGAAACTTGCAACATACACCCAATGTTTTAAGTCTATATCTTAAATTTATTGGAAAAGAATGAATATTATACTTTTCTAGATGCATTGTCCACCATTTCCTAATTTTTTTCCAAGTCAACAAGTCGGGATCCCAGCCAGATAGGGACATGAATGGATATGCCAGATAGGGAAAATTGTACATAGCTCTCAGGAATTAGTTTATCATACTATACTAGTTACTGGTAAATTGTAATAGTAATAATTATGTAGTTTGTAGATTGCTATCTATCATGAATTTGTTTGAATATCATCAATGTCAAGCAATAACAACTTCTTAAAAGGGTGCTAGATCAATGGTAGAGCACCTGCCTAATTATAGGAAGGAGGTTGGTGGTTCAATTCCTCCATGCCCTATCATAAATTTGTGACTACAAAAAAAACTAAATTCACATATATACAACTATTAGTAGCTAATTTCCCGTATCTTAGTCGTATTTAGCTTATTCATTAATATGTTATCATCTAGTAGTTTATTTAGTCGTATATTTGGTCATTAATTGTTGCAATTAGTGACTAAATCTGTGACTAAATCAATAACTAAATCATTGACTATAAATGAATAAATCAATGACTAATAATTCAAAGCTATTAATGACTAAGTGAAATACGACTAGCTATAAGATAGTGGAAATTAGCTACTATTAGTCACCGACTCAAAAATAGTCGTTTATAGCTTGATTTTAGTCATTTTTTTAGTCATTAATTTCTCATTTTGTACTAGTGTCAGGAAACTTTCTTGTGCATTATGGAGGCAATTTGACAACCACAAACCCCCAAATCATAATCTGAACTCAGAAAAATGTCTCTAAGCATTCCCGGAGAAAAAACAACCATCATTCACACCCAAATTAGGAGATCTTGGCTCCCTAACCACTGAACAACACATAAACGAATGTATGGGCATAGGACAATGATGAAACAACATAAATCATGAAGGGAAAATGCCCCGCAAGCTCAATAGTGTGATAAATACCAAAAACAACCTCTTGAAAACCCCCAAAACATGAATCATTATTGCACATTCATTCAACAAAACCAAAAATGGGATTTCCCAGCCATGGAAATGAGGAAAACCACAACAAAATGCCAAGGGAGGATCCCAGTCACTCAACATTGCCCCATCGAATTCTTGGCCATGGGAAAAATTAAGGAAACAACAAAAACATGAGGGAGAATGCCCCAACTATCTCTAGCTATGTGAGGAAGAAAACACATGGGTGAATGAATGGCTTGGGTCCCTTTTCCAAGTATTTACTTGGCCCATAAGTCAAAATTCGTTTTCTCGAAAATTGGTGCTCTGCCCAATTCAAAATTGACCCCCATTCCTTGCCCATTCCCATGCAATAAATTCCTCAACCAACTTCTAGATGACTAGGCACAAGAGGACAAAAAGGGTAGTTGACCATTTTATGAGTTTCCCTTAGACATTTGGCTTTCCCCCATAGGATCAAGGGTTTGAATAATTCCCTCTCCCTATTCCTTGTGAAATCAGGCCCCCATCTATTTAACGTTGCATCGCATAGCTAGTTGTGGTATTTTTATTAATGTGCATTTTACATTATGTATCAAACATATTGTGCCTAGCTATCACATAAACCATCGGCATTGAAAACATAGATACTTACAAATTACAAATTCCAAAAACAACATAGATACTTACAAATTCCACAATAAATTATTGATATTCTAACATATACTCACAACCCTTGACCATCTCCTTGTACACATTTTTGTACATCCCTACTGACATGTTTTGGATATCACTTCATTCATCCTTTGATATTTTCATAATCTTCTCGAAAATTTAAAATGGCATTAAGCTATTTTTATATTGATATGAAAAATACATATAGCATAATTAATATTGATAAAAGAATACTTTGTAGTAGTAGATACATATACTATAAAAGCATGTTTAGGAATATTAGTTTTTTAATGATTATCTGTTAGGAACCCTTGTCAACCCTTCTCTCTTTACTCCTTTAGTATATTTTTGTTGGATCCATATGCTTTGTAAGTCGCCCTATGAGTATATTGTATTATCCCACATTCATTGGGAGTGATAATTGTTTAGATTAGACTTAATATAAAAGTATGTGTTGAGGCCAATGAAGGAATCCACAAGTTATTTATATTGAGCTTGCTCAAAGGAGGTTTACCCCTCAAAGTGGTCTACGATCAATGAAATTACTTATGTTCTATGTTATTTCTGTTATATTGCACATTTTCATTATTTATTATAGGAGGCTTCTCACATCTGGTAGTAGAGGACTTTCTTGGTCTCGCCGAGTGGAATTTATACCAATTTGTTTTCTTTTGTAGTGCTTCCCAGCACTATGATTTGCAGTAGTGCTTCTTCTTTGCATCTATATTGTTCATTTCAATTGCAAGTTCAGATCACGGAATAACCCCTATCCGCTTAATTGTGGGAAGTACTTGGGCATAGCCATAAAAATCATTGTGAGGAGTACCACGGGAACCCCGAATTAGATGACCACTGAGAGGAACTTCCAAGCAAAAAGGGAAGTGACCCCTACCTGATTGACGAGTTCCCACCCATGAGGTAAACCAAGAATCGATGTTTGTGGAAGAGGTTATTAGTTGTACCTGAGTTGTGGAGTGAGGGATATTTCCCCAAATACGCAAGTTGTTAGACAACATTGGTGGCCGATTGAATCCCATGACCATTTAGGAATCGAAAAATACTTAGGGTCCATATATATTTCCAGTTTATAAAGTGCAGATTGCATCTGTCTAGATTCGCCACATATCAATTCCACCAAACCAAAAAAAAAATTGTTTTTTCTCCATACCTTCTATGTTTTAGCTCTGTTTCCCTTGAAAAATTCACTGGAACCCCTGTAATTCAATTTTTCATATTTCCTTCCTTGAGAACTCTATCCCAAATTCCACTTCCCGAATCCTAAAAACCCACATTTTTCTATTTTTAGGGTTTTCCATAACTTTTTCGATTCTCAACCAATAGCCTTCAAATTTGCCACAATGTTCATTTCCTAACTCTCCTTCCTTGTCCATCTTTGACAAATTTTCCCATTCTTTCACCCCACTTATGAAATTCTCATTTTTTTTCTTCCCTGTCTCTTAGAGTGTGTCCAAAACCTAGTCAAACCCGAACTACCCACTATAAATTTTTCAACTCCAAATGTTCATTTTTTAAAAACATTTTTGTTTTCTACCCTTTTCCAAACAAAAAAAAAAACTCATGGTTATGGCTCTCACCCACGATGGAGAAAACAAACAAATGGAAGACGAACTTTCCGCCCTCAATACCAAACTCCAATATCTGGATGAAAAAATTCTCAGCCTCCAGCATTCATCCATGAACAATAGACGAAATCCTGAGTCTTCTGCAAACACCGGGTTCTCTTCTCCTAGCAATTTTCATGGGCCGAAGCTTGATTTTACTCACTTCAATGGTTATGATCCTACTCAATAAATATACAGGGAAAAACAATATTTCACTTTGCATAACACTTTTGATGTCAACAAAGTCCCACTTACATCCGTTCATTTGGAACATGAAGCCCTTCAATGGTTAGGTTTGTACATCAAGGCTCGTGAAGAGCCAAAATGGACAGATTTTTTCCAACTCCTTTTGCAATGATTTGGCCCTAGTAATTTTGATGACTTCATGGGAAGCACTCACTGAACTTTGTCAAACTAGCACTATGAGGGATTATCAAAAAGAATTTGAGAAACTAGCGAATCACACAGAAGGGACAAGGCTTTGGGGAGACCCACCAAAGTGGATGCGCCAGGATGTTACACTACGAAAATTCTATAGTGATGTCATCCTTGCATCTTATCGTTTCCCATCCCCCTTTCTGTGTAATATAAAATCAACCTGTCTTCCTATATAAACTCCAATCATCTTTATCACCTCCCCGATAACGACAACAAAATGTTTCTAGGACTCAATAGTGACTCATCACCATATCTAAGAAACTGGCCAAGCCATGATTCATCACCATATGTTGATTGTTTCACTTCTTAACGAAGAGATCGATATGAAATGTAGAGGGAGTCAGGATCCTTTGATTCTTGTGGATTAAAAGAGATAACTAGAGTAGGTGGAAAAATTTAGTTACGGCTGGAGGTCTGGGAGGAAACAATCATTTACAAATAGCGAGATCTCAAAGATATTTTTAAATCTAAAACCTATTAGCTTCCTTCCTCTCCCCCCCCCCCCCCACGTAGATCAACAAAGACGGATCAATTTTTGAATTTCAACAAATTTGACGTGCATCTATATCTTGCTCTATGTCAACACGATTAGACGTCATATATTCTTTGGGAATCAGCCTATTATATAACAGCTTACCTCTCCCCCAACTATGACAACACAATATAAAAGTCAAGGAAAGGCATTCTCAATATGGTTTCTGAATAGATAAAGTATGAGTGCTTCAATGTGCCCACGAGCACACTAGTTCTCTCTACTAGTCCCCTCATTATTTTCATTGTTTCCTGCAGTCACTACTCGTTACTATTACATTCGTCACTGCAACGTTGAGGTTTGCTGAGTCTTGCGTGAATAACTAGCGGTGGATACATAAATGGTTTGAAGTGTAAGTGCCTGAGTAATGAGAGGTTAATGCAAAACTATTTGTTTTCTCAAATTATGAGGCCCTTTCTTATAATATTGGATTGTGTTGACGCATTGAGAATGAGTGACTTCAAAAGGAGGTTTGAAATCACAGTTTTAATTTAGAACACTTCATTAGAGCCCTCTACTTCCCTGATTGACCCCGCTAACCTGGGTGAATGTTTATCGTCCCAATGGCTACAACATCCCCTGATTGGCTTAGATGCATTTGGTGTAGCAACATAGTAAGCTATTCAAGCTACTAGTCATATTCCTGGTTCTACCATAAACAATATTCAGAATTTTAAAAACCAACAGTAAACTTAAAAAATGTATATTTCACTTATTATTCCAACAATTGTTTGGTGCATAATAAAGGGACACGTAATCACAATTTATGCAGGACACCAGGATCCATGTTTCTGCGCGGTCATGGTGCAGTTTGGGTTGCGAATCCTAATCAATATTAGAGTTTGGGTATGTGGAGAGCATATGAAAGAGTAAATAGTAGTTCCATCATATAAAATGTATGCATCGTTATCCCTTACCATTGTTACTCCCTCCTATAGGTTGTAATAATATAATACGATGTTCCCCCCAAGTCGGGTGAATATCGAGGTGGATGGGAGGGGGTATGAGAGACACATGGAGGAATTGCATGTCCCCCATACTAACACCTCACCCCCCCGAAAGATGATCATATAACTCCTCACGTGATGGAAGTTTCAGGGGCTCATAGTATGCACACTAGAGTGTGGCTGGACTATGAGCTGACTGGTGTGGAGGAGACGTATAGAGATGAAGGTTTGCATCATTAAACTATCAACCATTTCCATTATGATTTCGAATGCATTTGATAGCGGGTGTTTGAGGTGGCTCAACATCTTGAGGGATGGATGCATGTTGAATCAACATATAAAGGCTATGGAACCCCTCATGTTTTTCACAAGATGACTTTCATTTGGCCTTTGGAAATTATCAGAATGTGGTAGGTTGGGTGAATGGTCTTCTTTTGGTTTCCCCGTGGAGTCTGGAAATATATGGATCTGGTCATTAGTGATTTGGGTCATCTTTGACTTTGGTTTTGGTTATTTGTGGGTTTTTCTACTAGTGGATTTAGTTTGGAGAGCCTCCCTTCATAGGTCTAGGGAGTTTGGGTCCACTCTTTGTGAGTATGGCTTTGATTCTAGTGGTGCTCTCTTCACTTTGTGAACAGTTTGGTGGTAGCTACCTTTGCTCTACCGCACTCTCAACCTGACTCCCGGTGCTTCTAAGGGGCACTCCGGTAAGCTTTGGTTTTCCTATAACTTGGTTTTTATGTTTAGATACCTTCCTATTTTTGTTTTCTTTCAATTGTTTAATGCCTTGGGGGGGATTTTTTCACAGTACGAATGTGAGCCTAAATCCAATTTTAGTGGGGTTGTAATCCTGTCCCCCTTCTGAGCACCTTTCTTTCCATAATATCCTTTTCGGGCCCCATCTTCCCGATAAGCTCTAGTTTTCCTGTAACTTGGTTTTTATGCTTAGATACCTTCCTATTTCTGTTTTCTTTCAATTGTTCAATTCCTTGGGGGGAATTTTTTCATAGTCCGAATGTGAGCATAAATCCGAGTTTAGTGGGGTTGTAATCCTGTCCCCCTTCCAAGAACATGTCTCGTCACATCCTCCTTTTCGGGCCCCATCTTCCTTGATTTGGATCCTCTCTATGCCCGCTACCATGTCTTCACAAAAACGCACTCACAATCCCTCGTCTAGCTCCTTTGCTCCCCCTAACAGAGCCATGCGAAGCATAGTGCATTTGGCGTGTCTCTTTAGAAATGCGATTCCAGCCCCCATTAAAGAGTACATTTAAGAAACCAAAAGTGAGGCTCAACTCACCAGAGGTTGTCTTACTGTCTAGGAGGTGAAAAATGAATTTGAAGCCCTTGTCCCTGACCTGGGCTATTCAAGAGGATGAACCTCCCTGCATTTGAAAACAATGGACTACTATTGGTGGTAAAACTATGTTATTGTTCGTGCCCTTGTTGAAAAAAGGGAGGCACACGAGACAATTTTCCTGAAGTTGGATGAGCTCTCCCGTCATATGCATCAAATTGCAGGATGCTTGGGAATCAAGTTGGTCGACTCCATAGACTCAGTCCCTGGTGACACTGATATCAATCCGGATATATGATAGTTTATTTTTATGTTTTTTCTTACTTTATATTTCTTATGAATACCTGTAAACATTATGTGTTAAATAATTCTCAAACTCAATGGTTCAACCTCGTCTCGTTTAGAGGCAGATTTTGATTTTTTGAAACTATGAGCCTATTTTCCCTATGTAGGAAGGGCTCATTTTGGATTATCTTTTTGTAAATATGTTTGAAGGAAATATAAGGTGTTATCTTATTTACAAAAAAAAAAATATTATACGATGTTCCATATTATACATAGGAAACAAATATTTGATACCAAACCCTTCAACAAAATAGTTTGGCAAGAATTTTCCATTTGATATACGTCCTGTGGGAATATGGTCGATGGGATCTCGACCATAAAGAGGAAAATTTCCTTTTCTAAATGCTGGTATGTGATCACTATTTCCAAATCTTGTTGCTTATTTAGTTGATCTAGATCTGTTGACTCAATTTTCTTTCGGCATCCATGGTCTGCATAGCCGGGACAACGTGCTCTCACCCGCAAGTAAACAAACCAAACGTGTTAAACACTTCAATCCCTCCACCATCATAGGTTTTTTTTCTACCACTAAGACGTATTCCTTGACTGAGTCACGTACATGGAAAACTATATTTGAGTGATAAATGACGAAGATCAAGGCGAAAGGGTCCCTTTTGCTAATTGAGAGCCTCCTGTGGATTGACAAAACCTTCTACACATCCCTCTAACACTGGTTTCAGTTATACAAGATGCCATAGTAATCGTGGTTAGCTTGTTGGGAAGTATGTGCACCCTAAGAAAGATAGCATGGCTTCTTCTTCTATGTCTTCTCGTTCTGCATGTCCAAAGCTCAGCAGTCTAGTTGTACTATCATGTCTGCAAATGTCGTCTATCAATACTTTACTTTATTGCTAAGTATGAAACTTACCTCTGTTTCAGAAAGAAAACCTAGGATGGGTTGAAGAAAGAACTATGCATATGGTTTTACCAATTTAAGTATGTATATTTTCTGTAGTGGTTTCTTTTGAAGCACTGTGGATCCATCACTCTTTATTCAACTTTATGAGGATGACATTGTGCTCATGGGTGATACCAGTTCCTATATTCTATTTGTTATTTCAACTTCCTTTCCATGACTGAATTGATTTGATATCCTTGTCATAAAAATTGTTTTCCCATGAGATATTTCATCTATAGTCCTACCACTCATTTTGTACAACTCAGGTTGACTGATGTGGTATTCCTTAAGGCCCACCTTTCAACAAGTCTTAACCCATTGACCTCAGCACACTATTTGGGATAGAGACTAGAGTTCATTTTGAGTACCTTAAGCCTTGCATGCCTTAATGGAAAGTTCTCTTGCTAACAATCATGGGAATACATCAATATCCCTTGATTGTTAGATCTTGCAAGTGGCTCGACATAATCTCATTTATTCGCACTTTGCAAGATGTACTTAGGTATCTTGGCAGTCATTTACATCAATGGTGATATTGCCTCGCATTGGTTAATGACATTCATCAATGGCCGGCAAACCAATGATTTCTTTCCATTCTTGACATCGACACATTTATTCGCATGGTAATAATTGTGCCATCGGGTTTTGTAGCAGGTGAAGTCTGTATATACTTTTTAGGACTCCATTAACAATTTTGCATCAACAAACTTCCAGCCATATGAGAGTACCACAGTTCCACTTTGAAATTTCATCTCTGATCCATACAACCAAGCAGTTCAAATTATTTCACTTCACAGTCCATGATCCAATGGCCACATCAACCACATCCCTTTTTCATAGTCCATCATCTTTTTGGGTAAGCGGAGGTATGTTATTTTCTAATATTTAATCATGTAATTACTTGAATACAAGAAATGAATAAATTTGGAAAAATTCCCTCACGATGTTACATTGCCTTACTCATTTTCATAAACTTAACACATCTTCAGTTGGTGGGGGGGTATATTCATTAACATTTGACTCCATTTTACACATGCCATCATCTCATTTACCATTGACCAACATGTCTCTTTCAACCTACACTTTGTTACAATTTGATATGATTCATAACATCAAGAAAAGGCTTTGTAATGAACATTGATGGCTTATCATTTCCAGTATATGAATACTTTCAAATATTATGTATTGCAGCCATAAAAAAAGTAAATGAGTGAATGTTGTTAACACAAGAACCAACATGTATCATATTTATGTTTGTCATACAAGAACCAACCATAAGAAAAATCTGCTGCTATTCATGTATTTCACATCACGAAATAATTCGTTGTTAAAAACATCATAATGCAAAGCCAAAGCTAAGAAGCCCAATAATTTTATCCATAGTAGCATGAGGACATGCAACAAATTCAGTTGGGGGGAGATGTTGGGTCACCCAAATGTCGCATTTTCATCCTATTTTCCTTTCACTATTCCTCGCATTCATTACTCCATTAACCATTCCTTATATCATTTTCATGAATAAATATGGGTTTACCTTGTTATTTTCCAACTTATTTATTTTTATTTATCTTAAGAGAACTTATGATTAAATATTAGAAAATTAACATATTTTCATTGATATCTCAAAGTTGTGTGAGCTTTGCAATGTGTAGGAATATTTGAAGATTTTCAACAAAAGGATTTTTCAAAATCTTTTCAAATATTTCCTCCATCATTTGAAGATTTTAAGGATATAATTATTCAAGTTTATTCCAAGGAAATGATCATGGAAATGTGGATAGAATATCTCATCCAATATTTGTGAGTGGTGGGATGTGGAAGTGCGTTAAGGTATTTGTAATTCTCGACATTTCGATCTCTACTCTGAGATCATCATCAGGAGACCAATCAAAGCTTGGTGGAAAACAGGTTGAGAGAAAAATGGATCTACACTTATCCTCTTTTCAAAGCAACTCATGTATAAATAAGAGTGCTCTCTCTTCATTTGAGGAGGAGTAATTTAATAGAAAATGAGTAAGTAGTAGAGGCCTCTTTAGTGGTGTGGAAGTAGAGAAATAATTTATGTAAAGTATTTTTGAGAGTTAGTCACGGATTTGATCATTTTGTAATAGGATTGATGTTTTAGAGAAAATATGTTGATTTCTCCATAATAGATTTGTTACTTTGAGTTGTTAAGATAGATTTCATATGAGATCACATCTATTTATCATTTTCCATTTGTTACTTGTCATTTGTCACATGTGTTTGGTTATAGAATATTTCTCCTTTGTTTAAATTTCACACTTTCTTAACCATGTTTGATTTATGCAATCTCATGCTTTCCTAGTTAATTTTATTTTTACATAACTTCATGCTTTCCAAGATTAGATTTATTTTCATGTCATTTCATGCTTTCATAAACTAGGCTCAATTTCAGTTGTGCATTTCATTACTAAGAAGTACACTACTTTCCTTTCACGCAACTTCACACTTTCCTAGATTTAAATTTCATTTCAGTCGCATGTGTTTTATTTTCGAATATTAGATTAAGTTAGTGTTACTCTAACCCTACATATATTTTTTCCTGTATCTCACAAGTTTACACTCTCCTCGGGTTGAAAATTTGAATCGTGGGATAGTTTATTAATTGTTTAATATTTTTCACAAACAACCACCACCCCACAAACTATGCGGGTCAAGGGTTTCTTCAAGAATATTCCTCTTACAATACTCATTGATTTTGGTAGCACTCATAACTTCATTGACCCTCATATCGCCGAATAGGATGATTGTTTTTCCCATCCTTGCTCCAGCTTTGAATTCATGATTGCAATGGGGGGACCTTACCTTGTAAAGGGAAGTGTCATAATGTGTGAATCTCTATTGGAGATAATAACCTACACTATAAGATGTTTTCCTTTCCCTTAGGCAAATGTGATGTGTTTTTGAGTGCTCAATGGCTACACACACTTGGACCCATCTTATGGGATTTTGCTGAACTTTGGATGCAGTTTTTAGTCAATGGGAAAAAACACACATTGAAGGGCTTACAACCATGGTCTCTCAACATCATCAGTTCACTTCACATGGAAAATATCCTTAAGAATAATTCACATGGTTTCATCACTCAACTCCATTCCATTCACATACAACCTTCAGTGGTCTCCACTACTCCCTTGGATATACAACAAATTTTGGATCGATATGCATGTTTCTTTGTTGAACCAATGGGATTTCCACCTTCAAGAATAGAGGACCATCATATTATGTTCTTTCCGGGAAGCATCCCTCCCAACATTAGGCCCTATCGCTACGCGTTTCACCAAAAGATGGAGATTGAGATGCTTGTTCAGGATTTACTGAAGCAAGGTATTATTCGCCCTAGTACCAATTCATTTTCTTCACTTGTTCTTCTTGTCTGAAAAAAATATGGGTCATGGTGCCTCTGCATTGAATTTCAAGCACTTAATCATATCGCAATCAAGGATAAGTTTCCAATTCATGTTGTTGATGAGATTCTTGATGAGATTCATGATGCTCATTTTTTCTCCAAGTTGGATCTTCTTTCTGGGTATCACCATATTTGGTTTTATGAGAATGATATCCCTAAAATAGCCTTCCACACACATGATGGACACTATGAGTTTTTGGTCATGTCCTTTGGCCTCACGAATGCCCCTTCCATATTCCAGGCATTGTTGAATAAAATATCCTGGCCCTACTTGTGGAACTTCATTCTGGTCTTCTTTGATGATATCCTCATCTATAGTAAAATATGGGCTGAGCATATCCAATATCTAAATATTGTACTACAACTTTTTTGTGATCATCATCTCCATGCCAAAAAATCTAAATGTTTTTTTGGGAAGGATGAATTAGATTATCTCAGGAATATTGTTTAAGCATAAGGGGTTTGCATAGATCCTACCTAAATAGATTCCATGAAAAATCAGTCGCATCCTCAAACACTCAAGATCCTTCGTGGGGTTTTGGGATTGACTGGCTACTACCACAAGTTTGTCAAGGATTATGAGAATATTGCAGCTCCATTAACATCTCTACTAAAAAAAGTATGCTTTTACATGGACACATGCTGCTGAGTGTGCCTTTGACAAACTGAAACAAGATATGTGTACCACACCTATTCTAGATATGCACTATTTTTCCAAGCCCTTCACTATTGACAGTGATGCTTGCGACAATGGACTAGGTGTTGTTCTCCTTTAAGATGAACATCCCATTGCATTCACCAGAAAATACATTTTTGGTAAGAATTTAGCTGCCTCTACATATGAGAAAGAAATGATGGCTTTTTGCATGCAGTACAGAAGTTTCGTTCATACCTATTAGGGAATCATTTCTGCATCAAGACTGATCACCAGAGTCTGAAATATTTCTTGGACCAATGAGTATCATCCCCAACACAATAGAAATGGGTTAGAAAACTCAAGGTTTATGACTATGAGATAACTTACAATAAGGATAAGGAAAATATTGTGGTGGATGCTCTTTCCCACACATTTGATGACCATGTTTCTCTTTCAGCTATTTCTAACCCTAATCGAAATCGGTTACAATCTACTCAACAAGCTTATCCCAATGACTCTTAATTATATGAAATCATCCAATGGTTGGCCAGTAACCCTTCTGTTGTACCATATTAATCTCGGATGGTTCTTCTATGAGATATAGGGGTTGTATGTTGCTTCCCTAGAGCATATATATTCAACATGTTGTCTTCTATGAACTCCATGCTTCTCCATCAGCATGGCACTTTGGGTCCCTCAAAACATATGAGCATGCACGATGTAACTTCTTTTGGAAGGGAATGAAATGGTAAATTCAATGTATGTTGACCAAATGTGATACCTTCTAGTGCCACAAGGGTGAAACAACACTCCTTCTTGGATTGCTTGAACCATTTCCCATCCCTACAAGGATTTGGACATATATTGCGATGCATTTCATTGAAGGGATCCCAAAATCTGGAGGGAAGACCATAATATTGGTTGTGGTTGATCGGCTCTCCGAATATAATCATTTTTTTGCTTTCATCCATCCATATACCACCTCCTTAGTTGCACAATTTTTCATTGACCATATCTTTTGTCTTCATAGAATCCCTTCTTCCATTGTCTTAGACTGCGACACAACTTTTACAAGTCATTTTTGGATAGAACTATTTCACCACACTAACACAAAAGTGAATATGAGTTCATGAGATAACCCACAAATAGATGGTCAGACTAAAGTTATCAACAAATGTTTGGAATATTATCATCATTGCTTCATCTCTGAACAACAACATTAGTGGGAAAAGTGGCTCCCTCTCATTGAATGGTTCTACAATAATTCCTACCATACTGCATTTAAAAAGACTCCATGTGAATCAATTTATGTTGAGGCACTTCCATTGATCCTTCCACACACCCCTAGTAGTTCACCAGTTCAGGATGTTGACACAGTTCTCTGAATCCGAGATCAGATTCTTCACATTTTGCAGGACAATATTCACATGGTAAGAAACTGAACGAAACAACAAGCCGATCAACATCATTATGTGTGAGCTTTTCAAGTCGATGAGATGGTTTTTCTTCATCTATAGTCTTGCTAGCAATCCTCCTTGAAACTCAATGGGCATCAGAAGCTGGCTCCAAATTTCTATGGGTCATATAGGGATCTTTAGAATATTGGGTCCATTGCTTATAAATTGGAACTTCCTCCTTCTCACATTCACCCAGTATTTCATGTCTCTTGTCTTAAGAAAGTTATTGGCACCAACATCAGAGCACAAACTATTTCATTAGGGGAGTTTTGAGGTCTAAAATGGACCTCATAAGGTAAATAATAAAATAAGAGTTATAATAATAAAATAAAATTTCTAAATTTTGGAGGGGAAAAAGAAAAACTATTTTTTCTTATCATATTTTTGGCATATCTCCTTACCGGTTCACCCAAATTTCTAGTTTGGCGACTCATTGGATGTGGAAATTAATTCCGTATCCAACCCATACCCACATTGCATACTTCTGATGTACCCATGCCACCCAAAAATGAAAATTTCAATAAAATACGTATTTTTTAAATTTTGTATCAAACGAGTCCTGAAACTCAAAATTTGGATGAGCCAGTAAAGAGATATGCCAAAAATATGATAAGAAAGAGTAGTTTTTTATTTTTCCCTTCATTTTTTTTAGAAATTTTACCCTTATGGTTGACATCATCATCTTGAATCCTATTGATTCTTATAAAGTAAATTTTAATGGTACAATTTTTGTTTTGAGGCCAATTTTTTACCTCAAAACTCCCATAATGTACCAGAACTAGATAATGAAGGATCCATAATTTTAGAGTCGTAGGCCATCCTCAATGGGAACACTCATGAGCTTCACTTATTATCCAACACAAATGTATTAATTCAATGACACTACATGCAACCCGAGGATGGTACATCGAAACCACTCCTTTAGATTCAACAACAGTTTACACATCTAAAGCTTTGAGGACAAATCTTTTCTAAGAGGTAGGGGATGTTAGGAACCCATTTCAACCCTCCTCTTTACTTTGTTAGTATATTTTTGTTGGACGCATATGCTTTGTAAGTGGTCCCATGAGTATATTGTATTATCCCACATTCATGGGGAGTAATGGTTGTTTAGATTAGACTTAGTATATAAGTACGTGTTGAGGCTAATGAAGGAATCCAAGAGTTATTTGTATTGAGCTTGCTGAAACGAGGTTTCCCCCTCGAAGTATCTTGCGATCATTAAAATTCCTTTTCTGCTCTTTTATTTCTAATATATTGTGCATTTTTATTATTTATTGCAGGAGGTTTCTCACATTCTTTTGTGGTTCTATGTTTTTTCGATTGAAATTTTGATAGGTCTCATTGACCATTGCTTTGGAAACACCTTTATGTAGTTTATATATAATATGATTCTTGGAATCATTGGATTGATTTTTGTACTATAAGTGGAAAGGATGTCTATACGTTCTTTCCACTATATGGTTCATATTTTAAAAAAATATGTTTCCTCCTTTCATTAACTTCCAACACCGCTCTAGATAAGCTAAGGTCAAATTCATCATCCTTTACATCTTCCATAATTTGTTTATTCTTGTAATGGCATTCCCTTCGATTGTTGTCAGTCCATGCATAACATTCAACATATGGGAATTAGAATGTTTGAAACATATTAGTGAATATTCTTAAGTACAATACTATTGAAAATTCAAGAAAAAAATCCTATTGATTACTTTTTTATTCATCTAAATCATCCCTATACAAATTTTACATTAAATGTTTCAAGGTCTTCTACACTTAGATTGCAAAAATATTATCGAGCTTCCTCATTTTTTGTCTCTTCATGTCACACATTAACCAATACACATTATTTAAATTTACATATAATTCAAACATATTAATTTAATACAATAATTACAAAGAACTTGCCTTCTTCGCAATTTTGGATGTGCTCCCATCATGTCAACTAGAATTATTGTTCATTGAACTCTTATCACACATTTTATATCAATTAAAAAAACCTCAAACCCATTAAATAGAGAAGTTAATAAATATATTATACAAACAAATTACATAACTTCTAAATAAAAAATAGTTTATCATTTCGGTGCGCTTTAATAATCAAAACGCCTTAGTGCATGTCATATAGGAACACACCGATGCATCATATTTGAACGCATTGTTAAGGAAAACTAAATAAATAATTTCACACATGCCTTTCTTGGTGCAATTTATTTAATCCAAAGCATCAGTAAAAAACATAACACACCTTTGCTACAAGTGCTATGGTGCATTTGAACAAAACGACCACTCTAAAAACTGTGAAAGTGATTTTTAGAAAATAAATAAATAAATTCACAGGGCCGACAAAATTTCAGATCCGACCCAAGAAGTGGTCCCATCACACCCAACTCCTTATATAAAAAACCACAAACCCATTAAATCTAAAATGGTTTAAGAGAAAAATTCTAATTGGAAACAATAGAGGAATTTAAACCCTATTGTAAAATTTTGTAGCCACATAAAACAAAAAGAAGCAACAAGAAAACAAGGGTTCCAAAGTTGAAGGTAATTATGAAATTTTGTTTTTTATTGAATTTGTTTAAAATATAAATAGAAAAATAAATAAATCATGCATTGTGATTAATAGTAATAATTTACATACTTTAAATTTCTACTATGTGGGGTTTTGCGTGATTCACCATATCTTACAAATTTCAATCTTTAGAATAATCTGGTTGCTCCAAACTCCTCTACAGTAAGTTTATCTACCAAAACTCTCTCCTTGAAATTTTTCAAATTAATGAAATAGTGATTAGGTTTTTTAAACACTCTTTATAATTAGTTTTTGAAAAAGAAATTCTCGCTCATTTTTTCAGTTTATGGGAAAAAATTGTGCTTTAAAAAAAAAAAATCAAGATATCAATGTGCTATATATAGGCGCATCAGCGTGTCTTAATAGAAAATGCACCATAAAATATAACTTTTAAAAAAAATTCTTGGAAAATTAGTGCACCAGAAAGATATTCATGCACCGATGCACCATGTTTTTCAAGCCACACCTTTTTGGAATATACTAAAAAACTTTTAAATAAATATCATATGGGTGTGTATTAAAAATATGGATGCACCAATGCACTTACATAAACTAAGCGCACTGATGTCAATAATATTAAAAATTGCATAGATAACTATCTACTATCAAATACAGCTGATGTTTTCTTTTGTGGACATTTTTGAAGATGTTCCAACACGGTGTGCACATGGTTTAGCCACACCAGTGCGTACAGTTAGTTACTTAGGACACATCGATGCGGTTGTATTATTATGGCACACCATAATAGTTGAAAATAACTATTAATGTGTGTTTAAGCATAAAATGATATATTCATCTCAAATTTTCTTTTAGGATTAAACCACATCAATTACAATATTTCATAATATAATATGCTAGTTAAAATCACCTTAATCTAAAAAAAATGTTTCAAAATTATATTGGAAGTTAGACTATGATATTGTTCTCAAAATTTATTTTAAGACTGTATACATGTATTGATTATTGTTTTGGTTCAAATGTAGGGAGAACAAGTTATAATGCCAAATGACCAATTCTTTAAATTCTAGCTCATTTAGTATTGTTCAAATTTCAATGAGTTTTTCCTTTCCATCTCTAGTAAGTTTAGAGTTTATTTATATTTTGATTATCTAATTGAATTTGTGTTATTTATCCATGTGAATCTGAATAAAAATGTATCTAATTTTGTAGGATCCCAATTTAGGATCGATTTTGGATGCACAAAATATTCCACTAGTTGAGAAACGTTGCAAGATCTTATTAAGAGCAAGGTACCACAAGTAGTTGGTAGATTAAAATGAACATCCACTTTACCCTGTCAATTATAACATGCCATCTTCTACACACACACTTGGTCCATCAATGATAATTCGTTAGAATATGGATCCTTGTTATGAAACCCCAGTAATGATGTGGTTGTTCAAAATGTCAAGGGTTGAAGGTGAATCCTTAACGTGTCACACTCACCCATTATATTAATGATCTACTATCCAATGTTGATTTTCTAATACCCCATAATGTAGTTAAAAATCCAATAAGTTATATAGAAAATACACGTAGGAACACTTCCTTATGTTCATTTTTGAAAACATTGGAAGCCAAAACAACTATGTTTCGTCCTAAATTGACGAACCACTCTTCTTCTATTCCGTCAATTGAAATTTCTAGTGAACCAAAGTATGATATCATTACCACCCAAAACATATATACTAGGAGATCAAAAATTTTGTATGAGTTAAGAAAAAAAATGTCCAAGTACACACCAAGGTTGGTCCAATTGATGGAGGGTAGTGATGAATTCTCTCTTCCCATGCATTTTCAAAGTAAATACCAAACTTGTTACAACTACACTTTGAATGGTGCTTGGACGTATTCTCTCTCGGTTCCTGATGTTGGATCTGCATTCTCCTTTTGTAGTAATAATTTTATGATTTCCAATTCTAAGATAGATGCTGCAAATCTTGGGTCGTTTATCCTTTCACATGTACTTGGTCCTCCCGAAAATTCAGTAGCACTTATGGCATTTTGTGGTACTATTTATTTTCTTTCTAATTGCTTAAATATTTTGTTAAATGCAAACATATCATTTCCATGAATAGTATGTGCATGAATGGTTATGATTATGGAAAATTTAATAGGAAGATCATTTTTTATATAGATGTTCATCCATGCACTCATGGGAACATTCCAAGGTTCATAAATATTTCTAGGTGCTCTTTATTTTCTGCAAATTGTTTTTTGGAGGAACACACCAATACCAGGAGTTTGTTGTGAAAAGGAAAGTGTCCAAATTTGTTGTTGTGCATGCATTACTTAATTTGTATTTTAAAAATAAGTTGTTAATACAATATAACTTTCATAGGCCACCAACCACTCGTCAAAGATGCCTTGCATTGGGAATACATTTATATGTTCCCTTGGGTCGTAAAATAAAAATAATTGATTAATTGTATTTTTTTAATTTTTGCTTTCAATTGGATTAATGTAATTGCATTTCTCAATTTGAACTTTTGTGTCATAAATTGCATGCAGTTGGACATTTACTATTGCAAAAAATTCTCATGCTTATATTATACTTGTTTGGTGTAATGTTGGAACAAAGAAATTGCATTGTACTTACTAATATCATCGATGTAATATTAAATATCCTTGAAATATAAATTCTGATGATGAGTGACTTGTCTACCATATTCCATTCCACACCACTACAATTTCAAATCGATATAGGATACAGAAAGAGAAATTCGAAGAGGAAGCATACCAAGAATGGTTGAATCAAACACCTGTTTAAATTCCCACTACATCTAGAATCACCAATTAGGAATGCCTATAGTAATAATAGTTCTTCACATGTTGGAAATGGAGGCAATGAAATAGAGATTGGTATGGATGATTTCTTATGAGATATGTTGTTAGATGCATTTTAGGATGATGATCTAGGGGATGATTCGAATATCACTGATACCTTCTTTGAAATCCTTGAATTAGCTTCCACCACCCCTCTCTTTGGACCTGGTTGCTCGAAGTCTACCTAGTTGTGGACACCAATGTTACTATACAACTTGAAATCACTATATGGCATGTAAATTATGCGTTTATCATCACTTTTGAGGTAGCTGACCATCAATCCCTTATAATTTGAGGATCCTTGTCACACAATCAACATTGAAAATGGTTGATTTTATGAACATTAAATGACAATATACATTTATATTTCCCACTAAATGCAGGCTATTCAAAGATAAGGTACTTTCAAGTGATAATGTATTTCCTGACAATTTCAAAGAAGTAAAGCAAATGTTGAAAATGTTAAGTCTTCAGCACATATCATACCATGTATTTCCAAATGATTATATTCTATATAGAGGAGAATATTTAGACAAAGAGACGTACACAAAATATGGGCATGACATGTACCATAAATAAGGAAACAAAGGTGAAGCACATGGTCCTCCTCATAAGATATTGAGTCACATGCTTATAATTCCAAGGATTCAAAGGCTGTTTCATTGAAAATAATTAGATATGTTGTAGGGATGACATTCCTTGCACCAAAGTGAGTCAAGATTTATGCAGATCCCAATAGTTTCAATATCCATGAAGCATATAGAGGATACATGGCCCAATAAATTCAAGGATGAAGTAAGAAGCCTTCGATTGAGCTTATCAATGGATGGCATCAACCCATATTCCCTACCAAACACCAACTATTTTGTTTGGCTTATAGTAGTGATCAATAACACTACCCCCATGGTTTTCCATGAAGAATGAACATCTTATGTTGTCTCTTATAGTCCCAAGTAGAAGGAAAGTGAAGAATATTAATATTTACCTACAACCATTAATCGATGAATTGAAGGAATTATGGGAAGGGATACAGATATACGATGTATCAAGATTCAAGACCCATCCCAACATAGAGGAGTTTTATGTTGTATGGCATATGTACATACAACACACATGATTATCTAGGATTAGGAATTTTCTCTAGTAAACATGTCGTTTCATTTTTTTATATCCGTAACAATATTTTTGGTATATTTAATTCGGTGCAATTATATTGATATTCAAAACTCATGTGTTTTGTGTACCATAACACCACGGGTCTTGTAACAAAAGGGTATCATGGGTGTAAATTTTGTGGACCTTCTATGAAGGCTAGGTGGTCTAATCACCTATGAAAGATGATGTATGACTACTCGAGGGTATTCCTACTAGAACACCACCCTTATGTAATAACAACATTTTCTTTCAATGGTAAACAAGAGATAACAAAAGGCCTGAAATAATGACAATGGCTCATTGTCTTAGGGAATAAATAGAGAGAAGGTGAAGGAGAATTTTTCGATTCAAATGGGGAACCTAGGTTTGATGATCCTAAATTCTTTGACACCTATGTTGAGAAAATCCCATTGGGATGAAAAGGAAATCACTATTTTATGAGCTCCCATATTAGGGGAATCTTAAGATTGTCCACTTTTTTTTTTGGCAAAGTGGTTGAACCCCCCTGACTAGCAGGGTTACCATTAGCTAAGTAACCACAAACCAGGGGCATCTAAGGCATCAAAATCACCCGGGGATCGCACTCGGCCTGGACCACACCAACCCTTAACATGGTTGGAGTTTTTGGTATCCGATGGGATTAGAACCGAAGACCTTTCAGCTTAGGAGGAATCTTAACCATACCCCGCCACCAACTGTTCTACATCTCGCGGATTAAGATTGTCCACTTACTAGATCCCATGCATATGTTTTAAATAGTTTCATCTTCTTTTTGGAGGAATATATTATCGAATCAAAGTGACATGTTTCCATATATCAGGAGAGATCTTATTTCATTGAATACTAAAAGAAGAATTGTCTAAGAGAAGAAAATAGAGGAGAGGTTGGCCCCTCTTAGTCATTTAAATAAGGTCATGTCCCATGGGTTTTGAAGAAAGATGATGTTTATTTGGAAAATGAAGTTATATTGAGTGTGGAGGTGCATTCTTTATATGGGTCTACTCTACGATGATGATTCACTGTAGATGAACATTTGTTGGGTTTGACCTAACCATCTAAACCTTCTAAGGATAAATATGTCAAAAAAATGTTTTTTATTTTTTGTTTTTATCTTTAACCCCACAATTTAAAATGAAATAAAAAATTTATGTGTTCACTTTGTAGTGTCATTATCCTTTACTTGTGCATGGGTGTGTGAACCATTAATTTATCGAGAACCTATGGTGTGCCATATCTAAAGTATCTACATTTGAATGATGGATGACATCAAATGAGATTCACATGTATAGCATTCAAGGTGGTGTCAAGAGATATCTGAGTTTTTTTCTATGTTTGAGAACGAACTGCATGCTGAAGAGTTTCATGGACTTGCAGGTTCATCTTCTAATTCACCTAGTTGATGAGGTTGAATTATTTGATTTGGTCTCATGTCCTTGGATAGTATTATTAGAGAGGTACATGAAAAAAATGAAGGGGTTTGTTCGACAAAGGGAAAAAACCGAGGAGTCTATGGTATAGGGGAACATAGTATCCGAGTCAATCTATTATGCCAATGAGTACATCAAGCAAATTGACCACAAACCAGGAACAACAATTTGGGGTGACAAACATGATGAGGATAAAATGGAAAGGGAGATACTCCCAAAAAATGGAAAAAGTGTGCATGATAAAGAGTAAGTCACTTATATTTTGTCACATTTATACATAGTAACTATTCACAATGAACTTCATAATCTATGTTTGACCTCATACATACTATATGTCGATTTGATTTCATGATTACTTCAAAAATTGATGTCATCAATAAATTAATTCTTTACAACGCAGAGAAAACATAGCCATGTGTCGCAATTTATGAAGAGAACAGGGGGAAATGGGACATTGACATGGAATAATTCAGACGGTTGAACGGTAGAATCATGACTTATCCTGATTATTTAAAATAAAATATGCCAATGATATATTCCAACAGTTGGGTTGTTGACCAAATCAGAGAGAAATATGGTGCATCTAGTCGCTTCCCGGCTATTGAAGAGGATGCGCTAAACATAGGGACTGGGTGCATAAACTCAATAATAATCTCAGTATAATGCTCCTTTGAATGATAACATATACATTTTATATATTAATGGTCGTGTTATTAGACACATGAAACCATCATTTGTTCACTTTTTTACAGGTGCATTTGTTCCCATATATGTGTGAATATGGGCATCATTTTCGCACCAAGGATGTCGATGATGGATGTGCCACACAAGAGTATGGAGTGGAAGGCAATATCGACCAATTTTTTCATGCTAGCCACTATGATCAAAACCTAATAGGGGGAGTTGGGTTACATCATAAATATACCATATATCATTCAAGGGGAGTTCTCATCTTTCCAATGTGATATTTTTAGGTGCAAGTGGTGGGACAACTTGAACCAGAGTAATATAAAGGAATACCGTGATAGTGGGATGATATGTATCAACACTGGAAAGATATGGGATAAAACTAAGGATCCTTATGTTTTTCCAAAACACCATAAGAAATTACCACCCCCAAAATGTATCCTAAATAAGAAATGGATAAAAAAGTAATTAAGAGTTAATTAGCATTGTGAATCGCATAATTAGTAAAACCCTTATTTTCCCCATAAATATTTTTTAGTTGTACAACAAACAATGTGGGGTTAATTTATTTTTCATGCAACATGATCTGGGGTTAACTCAATACTTTAAAATTTTCATGAAAGAGGGTAACAAATCAAAAAATACCTATTGTTTTCATCTTATTTGATTTTTTCAAAATTTGTTATCAAACCATGTCATTTTCCTTGCTTGATTGAACTATCAAGAGAACTTGCCCAAGGAATCGACCAATACGATTATAGCAATAATGATGGTATAGCAATCGACCAATACGATTATATATTTTTAATCTTTTCTGTGCCCAAGGTTGTATAGTTTGGAAGATGTATTTTTTTTTACCTGATTGTATTTTTGTTTGTGTTCCACCGGTTATTGAAGGTAAGTAGTTTCTTATAGGACATAGATTCGAGCTATTGTGGAAAAGCATTATAGGCTTAAAAATGATTCCAATATCGATCGGTTTCTTGAAGTTTAATTGAAGTGTTGAGAACCTTTATTTTTTCATGTTATATTCTTATAAGACTTGTTAATTTGCATTTCTAATATCTATTGTTCATTTTTTGTCTATAAGAAGACTATAAAGTATTAAATATTTTATAATCATATTAATCAATTTTATCCGTACTTATTTGATGTAAAAATTTGTTTAGACCATCTGTATGAAAATATAAAACCTTGGTTTGAAGGAGAAAAGAAATTGAAAGTGTTACCAAATGTTAGTTATTATGTAGTAGTTATATTATTCCTATAGAAATACTCCATTTTTTCTCTCTTGTTCTCCAATTAAGAGATCTCATGTGTGACATGTGTAAACCATTTGGGCATTATTTCATGATTGTATATTTTTAATTTTTATAAATTTAATCATGTTCAATACAAACCCTAATCCATTGCCACATAAAGAACATAATTCATTCCCATAAGAAATTGTATAAGAATCTCTTCGAATACTTGCTAAAGAGGATGCTAAACGAGAAAAGAGACTGGAAATGAAGCAACACATATCTATAAAACAATGATATAAATATTTGAATTATGATTGTTGGAGGGATGAATATGTATCCAACAATAAATATGTCCAAATCCAACCTAATAATAGGGAAATACCTTATCAACTTTGATGTCGTTCAACTATGTTGTTTGTTAGGGGAAATGCTTCAAAATTTGATACAATTTCTCTTCTTAAAGGATAAAATGGATTAGAAGACATCATTATTTGCAAAGTTATAGATGAGTCCCATACATGAATCCTATAGTTGACATGCTTGGATACTTTTGGAAATGATCCATTTATTTATGTTGTCGATACCAATGACACATGGACACATAACTTGGATGATGTTCTTCCTACTGAAATGGTGTATGCAGATGATAGTAGAAAACTTGTGTTGCACCATACTTCACTATCTCAAATAAAAGCACAGTTATCTTCAAGTGGGTAAGATGAAAACCATAAAAAACATTCCACTACAGTCATCAAACAAGTGTATTATATGGGATATTGTTCAGATGTGGCTCCCTTATTGAGAATTGGTCATTTTGTGAACATTGGTAGAAATAATTTCATTCAAATGGGTGGGATTTTGTTACACAAAACAAATCCATTTTATTTTACCATAAATGTAGGCATGTATGTACATATTTATTATGAAAATTTGTCTGGAATGCCTAAATATTAGTCATTGAAAATTACATATCCTGTAGAAGTGTTGGATTTTTTATTAGATGTTTCCACGGGTAAAACATTTTGTTGGGTAAGAGTGTTTAAAATTAATGTATATATTATTGGCAAAGGGCACCATCTTCTTGAATGCGTGAATTTTCATCCACGTGAGGTGTTTTATAAAAAACAAGGATTGTTGATACACATTGAAATCATCAAAAGTATACATGTGTATCTTTTAATATATTTTTTTCAATTCATATCTAGAAAAATTATTTATAGTCTCTAATGTTATATTATGTTTTGTTGTAGTTATTGTTGATGTTTTATTTATTGTGAGCTCTATTAAAATGCGGGGCACAAGCACTTGGAAGGGATAATCTTTTTTTTTTCATTTTATTGTTACAAATGATGTTAAGAACGACAATTTCCTACTTCTTGCACCAAAAGGTGGAAATGAAGTTGTGACTGCTAGATTAGGTCCCTCTACAAAATATGGGACACACCAAGCATTTCCATCATATCTTGAAGTATTGCAGCCTAATCGAATACATCGTCACAACATTCATCTTATTTCATACAAATTTTTCAATCACATAAGGTCTCTGAACATTATACACAATGAATCTTATGTGGAAATTTCGTGTTCAGATGAAAGTTTCATGGTTACTTTTGAACTAATTGCAAAGCATTTTACACCTCCTGGGATCATAAAGAAGAGTAATTCACTAGAGTTCATTATACAAGGTTACAATCATATTAATGATGTTATTTTCTATATGTGGGAAACCTTCCCTGATATATATCAACCAACTTTAGGCTCAAGTGATTAGACTCAACCACTTGGTAAATGGAAAGTGGGACCAACATTTAGATTTAACTATTTGTATAATAGCCTACAACCTCATGTGCAAGTACACTTTTCATGGGATTCACACCAATGTGATCATGTCCATCATTTTTAGGGATTAGAAATGAGGACTGGTGTTGTTTTCTATATGTGGGAAACTCTTCCTGATATATATCAACCAACTTTAGGCACAAGTGATCATACTCAACCACCTGGAAAATGGAGAGTGGAACCAACATTTAGATTTCACTATTTGTATAATACCCTACAACCTCATGTGCAAGTACACTTTTCATGGGATTCACACCAATGTGATCATGTCCATCATTTTTAGGGATTAGGAATGAGGATTGATGTACCCCATTTGGAGTTGTAAACATTATACCTTTCATTAATATATTTTTATACTATTTGGAGAAATATATATGTTGAATTCTATTATTTAATATATACGAATTATTTTTTTGTTACACTTCTATTTTTCTTGTCACGGTATTTTTTCTTCATAGAAAAATGTCATGTTTTTTCTATTCAACGGAGTAAAATTAATGCAATAATGCGCTTACATATATGAGGAAATCACGGATATGGCCCCAAAAATTCTAAAGTTGAAGAATACATGATCCTCTAAAGGTATCCTTATAGTAAAATGATCATTATAAAAAAATGAATGAGCCAATAGGATTCAAGATAAGACAAAACCAATTATCAATACAAAAAAGTGACTAAGCCTAGTGGATTTAAACTCGGACACTTCCACTAATTTGCTTTGATTTGTAGACCAGGAATCAAATCCCCTCCATAGGATGGGTCACTTATGAGAAGTTGCACCTCTCCTTAAGTCCCCATGTCTAAGGGAACTCAGGGGAGAAGATTCTGAAGAAACCAGATGGTTTTCCTTACCTGAGATTTGACCTATGGCAGCAAGAATCCCTATAGAAATCATCGGAGGAAAGAACTCATCAGAGGAAACCACACAATAAGATTCAAAACTCTACTAGGAGGAGCCACACCAATACCTATTCCACCCTTTTTCTAGCATGGTGTATTAATGTTATGTTATAAATGGTTTTTAGTTTGTAAGAAAAATTTCTTTATATATGGAGTTTGAAATTTTGAAATGACAATGTACAGCCCTAGATCAGTCATCTATCTAATATGGATATATAGGTATAATATAGTTTATTAAGGATCCATAATGACTTAGAAATATTTTTTGGCCTTAGAAGTTCCTACCTTATTTTTGGTCATTGAAATTGATATTTAAATTCGCATACATTTTAGGATTGGTATGTGAAGCAAACACATCTATCACAGTGTGGTACATCATGAAGAACCCTTAGCAATTTTCATACCATCATTTGAGACCATATGCAGAACTTGGCATGCATTTTAGTGATAATTGCTAGCATTTCATAAAAAGTGTAAAATATTTGAAATACCTACCATCCACAAAATAAGCTACAAAACTATGTGAGTGGGTTTATGCAAATGCATGCCAAGGTTAGTATAGGTTTCTTTTACAAAAAGTGATAGATGGTGTCGGTAGATTTTTACTTTTATGAGAAAACCTATATAGGTATAGTATAGTTTATTAAGGACCCGTATACCTTTACATAGGTTTTATGACCTAAGGAGTGCCTTTTTTGTTTATTTGGATTTCTTCTACACTATTTTTGGTTACTAAAATCTAAATTTAAATTTGCATACATTTAAGGATTGGGGCATGAAAAGGCGCAGCAAGTACCTGAATGGTAAGTTGCTCTTGTAATGACAGTGTGACATGTGTTCGATTCTCTTGAATGAATTTCTCACTTGAATGGGAGTGTGGTTTGGTGAATGTGAATGTTTAGGGTGAATTTCATTTTAGGAGCATGGAACTGGGATAAGAACTCCCAACTTTTAGGGGTAAGGATGTAGGCCGATTGGAAATGCACATTCGGTTAAGGATTATAGGTTCTAATCAAGTCATCAGTTTGAGTCTCGACTAAATGCATGCGAATGTTGATACTCCATCTGGTCATGCCTAGGGGTTATAGTGGTATTTGTTGAAATTGACCCCGTGTCACGCGAGTATGAAACTGGCGTTGTTGTTGATTCCTTTACCTCACGAAAAAAGGATTGGGGCATGAAGTATAAACATCTATCACAATGTGGAATACCATGAGGAATCCATAGAAACTTCCAGACCATCATATGAAACCATATGCAAACCTTGGCATGCAGTTTAGTGATAGTTGCTTGCATTTCTTGGAAAAGTCCAAAATATAAGAAAAACTA
Source organism: Pseudotsuga menziesii (assembly GCA_001517045.1). NCBI lineage: Eukaryota > Viridiplantae > Streptophyta > Pinopsida > Pinales > Pinaceae > Pseudotsuga > Pseudotsuga menziesii. The sequence goes on from LPNX010634456.1 coordinate 102,151, forward strand.
GCTATTAATAAGCTAGAAAACTATGTGAGTTGATTTAGACAAATGCACACTGAGGTTTGTATAATTTACTTTTACAAAAAGTGATAGCTGTTGTATATATATTTTAAATCTTCTAGAAAAACCTATATATCAAAATTTTCAATTTCCTCTCATTTTTTCAACATATAATCTATCAATTCGTCAATTTTTTTGTTTTTCACTGAAATTGAAAACAATTGCATTGCTTCAATAAAAATTCATGTGAAGGGTTTAATTATTGGGCAAATTGATTGATTCAAATAGTATAACGTGTATTTTTTCATTCCCAACCATACTAAATTTCCATATTTCCAATTTGCCTTAAAGTTTGTTGTTGTGTAAAACTAGTATTCAAATTATGCAATGTTTTTAACAGAAAGTGCAAATTTTGCATAGCACAATAGAAATGCATGTCAATTATTCGATCTGGATCATATAAGGATAACCTACTTTTTTTTCTTTAATGTTCTAATGCTTAGTGTTTTTTCTTTCAAATAGCCTAAATTTTTAAATTCACATTACAACCCAATCCAACTTTTTTTTCCAAAAAAAATGAGAAAAATTTCATTAAAAAATATGCAATTAATTACATAATGTACATAAGAGGACTAAGTATATGAATTTGATTAGAATATATTATTCTTATATATGTCTATTATATTCCTATACTTCATCGTTTATAAAAAACTATCTTATCCCTAAACAAAAATGCCATCTACCCTCTCGGTATATTCTATAGAAGATTCTAAGGATTAATACAAAAGAATAGTTCATAATTAGAAGCTAATATTTGGGATTTTCTTAGTATTCACTCTAACAACTTTTATTTTGGAAGCTAGTGCTTCATTATTCATTTTAGGAACCACTGTGATTCCTTTGATGAATCCCGGGGGTGGCAAGTTGAGATCTGGGATCCCCATTAAGGGGTTGGGCGGTGATTCTTCCATCAAAAGCTCCATAATAACTGTTGGAGGGAACATTTTGGTGTGTAATTCCTCAATTTCCAAGTGTAACTATTGGAATTCACAATCTAATTGATTGTTTTTTATCTTTGTTCTTCTAAGTATTCAAGAGTATACATTACTTGAGTGGAGAGACTTTGAACCTGAACTTGAAGAGACAGAACCGTGTTTTCCAACTTCATTTGATCTACCTCCTTCTTCTCCTTTCTATAACGAGTTGAACCTATGTTTCTCTTTTCCATTGAAATATTAACTAAAAAATAGGGAGATGGTGAATTTAGGGAAAATGTTGGAGCCTTAGACTCTTTAGATCCTAAGTAGAGTATGTCCAAGTTTGAGGTGCCCAATTAACCTTCCCACCAACTATGAACTTCTTACAATTCCTTCACTGGATACTAGATGCTTCAAATTCCTTTATTATGGAATGGGTCATTTGAATTATCAACAAAATAACTTGATGAGGCTATATTCACTCGCAGCTCTAAGTCACTACAATGGATGATATGATTCCTGATGACTTGCATGACATAAGTATTAATGCAAATCTACTTCAAATTTCAATCATTTATTGCACAATCGTACTTGGGTACCCGAAAGGAATACAGGCCTGACGCAATGCTTACCCAAACTTGACTTCCCATGATGTCTTCTTGCTTATGTATATTATTAATCCCCTTATTTTTGAAAGGGAACCAATTCATGAAATTCCCTTTTGGAGATGTTCTATTATGTCCTATGCATCTAATTTTGAGACAATAATGAAAGTAAAACTTGTATATTGTCATGCAATTGTATAACTAGACTCTCTCCCATTGATTCTTCATGTTTTCCTCGTGTCTCTTATTTCCTGCTTTGCTTTCCCATATACACCAATGTTGTTAGTTCTTAAGATATGAGAGGACAAAATGTTACCAAAGAACCAAATCTCCTATTGAATTCTAAAAACGATGTCCCTATTACACCTAAATCTCATCACCATCATGTTATGAGATAGGAATTCCCTTGTATGCTCCAATCCCTCATAGTTTGTCCTATAGAAATGAAAGGAATAAATTATTCCCTTGCAATTTTCCCTGTTTTGAGGCAATAATGTTCCTTCTCCATTGATGAAAAGAATTACCTAAGTCAACAAAGCTCCTTTTACATAACAAAAGAGTGGTGCCACTGCTCTTTTCCTTCATTTAACGGGCGTTACCCCCTCAACACTACTTTTTTGCTTCATTAAAGGTGCGGTGCTCAAGTTTTTAAGGAAAAAAAGGAAGCTTCGAGAGGATTCTCGAAGCTTGCCTCCATGGAGCCTCATCCCTATGGTTTAGGACCACCTGGAGCTCAAGATACTCCCTTTAGTATCTTATCTCCACCTCACCCATGAGATACTCAACCATACCTCTCCTCCCATTCCTTTAAATATAGGTTCATGCCCCATGGGACAAAGGAGGAAGAATTATGTTGCATACCCACACTCTTCCAAAATAATTCTTGAGTCTTTAGAGGCAAGGTGAATCTAGAGGCAAAAGGGATATTGGATGGGACTCTCAACACCAAGGAACCAAGGTTGTAGTCTTTCTAATTATTGTTAATAAATATATTTTTTCTCTTTCCCATATACGTTGTATCATCTATATGTATTGCTTGACTCCTTGGTCACAAGCATAGATCTAGTTGATTATCGTGTATGCTATCATATTTTTCTTGTTTTCTTCCATCTTTTATAGGTTCTTCTACAGTATCAGAGGAGAAAGCTTCAAGGATAGTGAAGACATACGTTAATAGAAGAAGCATGGCATCCCATTCAAATGTTTAAATAGATCTAGGGAGAGTATGACATTCGGTTTCATAATTTGTTTTAGATATGAACCATTCAGACCTAGGGAAAAACTCATGTCTGTAGGAGGTGAGGATTTCTATCTAAATGGTTCAGATCTAGAGCAAATTATGAACCCAAATGTCAGACTCTCCCTAGATCTGTTTAAACATTTGAATGGACTTAAATGCTTCTTCTATTAACATATGTCTTCACTATCCTTGAATCTTTCTCCTCTGATACTGCAGAAGAACATGTAAAAGATGGAAGACAACAAGAAAAAGATGATAGCATACAAGATAATCAACTAGATCTATGCTTGTGACCAAGGATTCAAGCAATACATGCACATGATACATTATATATGGGAAAGAGAAAACATTCTTTATTAACAATAATTGGAAAGACTACATCCTTGGTGCCTTGGTGTTGAGAGTCCCATCCAATACCCCTTTTGCCTCTAGCTTCACCTTGCCTCTAAAGACTCAAGAATTATTTTGGCAGAGTGTGGGTATGCAACAAATTTATTCCTCCTTTCCGCTACGAGGGATGAACTAGTATTTAAAGGCGTGTGAGGATAGGTGTGGTTGAGGTGGAGATAAGATCCTAAAAGGGAGGATCTTGAGCTCCAGGCGGTCCTAAACCATAGGGATGAGGTTCCACATAGGTAAGCTTCGAGAATCCTCTCGAAGATTCCTTTTTTTCCTTAAAAAATTGAGCACCACACCTTTAATGAAGCGAACAGGCAGTGTTGAGGGGGTAACACCCTTTCAATGAAGGAAACAAGCGATGGAAACACTCTTTTGTGGTGTAAAAGGAGTGTTGTTGACTTAGGTGATGCTTTTCATCAATGGAGGAGTGCTACTTCCTCAAAACAGGGAAAAAGTGCAAGGGAATAATTTCTTCCTTTCATTTCTCTAGGACAAACTCTAAGGGATTGGAGTAGACAATGGAATTCCTATCTTATAACATGATGGTGACGAGATTTAGGTGTAATAGGACCTTAGTTTCATGTCTACAGGAATTGGATTATTTTTCAAGTGTCTTATAATGATGTTTGAGTCTCTTATAATAATTAGAGAATCAATTCTCCATTGTTTTACAATTTCGAGGCCTTGGAGAAGAGCTAAAGCTTCCACTAGGTTATTTGTTTCCATGCCTATGCTCCAAGAGTAATTAATTCCAACTTTTCTCACTAGGGATAATATTTTCCCACCCTCTCCTATGACACTGGGGTTCTTTTTTTATGCAACATCGAAGCATAGAATGTGTTTCGGCTGCAAATTTTTCCATTTTGAAAATTTAGGTGAAAGTTGCTAGCTTGGTTTGAACTTAAAAGGGAGGAATTTTTTTTATAGTCATAGGGGACTTCCTGATTGATATCTAGGCACTTCCACCATATAGATTCTTCTTTATTAAATTTATGCATGCTCAAGTCAACTCTTTTTTAAGACCTGAAATATTCCAACAACAAACTCTTTCTTTTACAATTGACCATGTCTGGGATGCCTGGATCATCTAAGAAGATAAATCAGTTTCTTGCTAACCATATTTTCCTTGAAAAAAAATGGGAATCGTGATGAAATCATCTTTAAAGGTGTTTTTCTTGTTCATATTTCCTCTATAACTTTCCTGTCATCTATTAAAAAGTTTGTAAGGGGATTTTGGCCATCTAATTTTATCATATAAACTCCCCAACACCTATTTAGATAAGGGACATTCTAATAAAAGATGCAAGCTTGTCTCCTTAGATATTCTACAGAGAGCACATCTAAACGAGACTATGAATCCTCTCCTTTGCAAGTTTTCTCCCATCAATAGTCTAACATGAGCTAATAACCAACACAAAATAATAATTTTTGGCAAGCTGATATATTTCCAAATTTGATTCCACATACTTGCTTTGGGAGAGAGGTTAGATTGAGGCAAAAGGGATGCATAACCATATTTGAATGTACACACTCATTTCCCCCATCCTCAAGAATCATTTGAATCCTAAGAGATCGATGCAAATCCTCTAAGATTGGAGTAGAGGGTATGAAAATAATCTTGCAAATGGATTGGGATACCTCTCAAGTTGCATCCAGACTATTTCCCATGTGCATGCCATTCAGAGATGTCAAAGAGAGATCTATCCCCTTGATCCTGACACCATCTCATCGATTCAGCAAAGGATTTCTCCTAAAGTAGACGGGGTTTCCCCATTATGCTATCTTTATAGATCAATATATTCTTCTCGTTTCCAAGGATCCATGTTGTCATGCTAGAAAAAAGAGGAAGCGAGGCCTTTAAAATTTTCCAAGAATGGGATCCATTTAATCTCGAGGGGGCATTCTCTACACACCAAATTCTTTCTCTTCCCCAGTACTTAATTATGAACTATCACTTTTACCACCATTCCTACTTCCCATAAACCATTGTCCAAATTATTTCCCCCCCCAAGCTAAATTTGAGATCAAGGGGTCAAGGATCCCTAATCTCCCATGCAATCTGGGGGCTCTTACATTTTTTTTAGCTTAACATATGCATTCATTTAGTGTTCTCTTTTCCTCCCTTCCAAAGAATGTTAGTGATTGAGCAAAAATATGAAAATAATTGAACTTTAAAACTTTAATCCATAATAACAAGGGAGGCATAGCCATTTTGTCTTGTTCAAATCTATAACTCCAAGTATTTTGAATTTATTTCGACCCCTTAGTGATCTCAAGCATTTTCATCTCATTTTGATTGTGTGGGTGTTCAAATTTCATTCTCCTCTCATCATATTGACCATGAGGTACCTCATCATTTTTATCATCCTTTCACTCTTCTTCAAGGAAAATCCCTGCATCCATGTTGTCTTCTGAAGCATTCAAGAATTCTTCAATTCCCTCTTGGGATTCCTTACCTTCAAATTGGTTCTCAAAGGACTCCTCTTCTTTGACGATCATTCTTCCTCTATTAGCATTCCAAGCATGGATAGTTTTGGGGGCTATATATAGCCCATGGGCTATATTAAGGGTGTTAAAAAAATTTAGTGGGTTCTTTTCTTATATCGCAAGGTTTTTTTCAGCTAAAATATATTCGCCCAATATTTATTAGAAAATAGATCAATCCAAAATGAATAGCCTCCTATATATTAATGAGGAAAAAAAAAATATTATTTTCACCATAGAAAAATATCCCTCCAATCTATCGTTCGCCCCCAATTTCTAGAGAAAATCTAGTGAAATCACTCTTTCGTCCCCAATTTTCAGTAATAGAGGATCCCAAGGGTTATTTCTCCCTCCATTTTCCTTGTAATTTAGGGATATGGTTGCATTTTCCTGCATTTTTAGTCAATTTCATGTGATACCTTCTTTCATCCCTTGATTTCCAGTATTGGAGGAAAAATCAAGGGCTATTGTTTTCTAAATAAAAGCTATAGTGATTCATGGTTCACCCACATCGGATTGCACTTGTAGGGTGAAGGTTTTTGTTGATGCAATTCCAATTTTCATTCTTAGTTTTCTCGACATTTTAATCTTTGCATAACTTCTCCATTTCTGAAAGCTCAAGTCTTGAAGAGGCATGCCGCACATGCAATTTTTGGAGAATAAAACTCACATTAGGATTTTCATCCAATAATTAACATGGTATTCTTTTTATCAAACTTTTTATTCTTTTTATCCATACTTACAATAGATTATTATATTGTACATTTACCTTTTATCATGCTTTTTATCATGGATTCTTTTTTAGGCCTATTGAATTCTAGGACAATCTTGATTCTTAAGGATCATTCGTTGTTATTAGGGTTGTATTCTATCCTGGGAGTATTGGTTTTGTGAAAGTGTTATACATCTCAAAAGATATTATTTATTTTATGCCTTGTCATGTTTAAACTATCGACTAACATTTGTATGTTGTTAGTGGATGCTAGTCTTGATGGAGAGATGCCACATGGTTTTTATATTATATGCAAACTGAATTTGAACCAATTGTTTAAAATGTTTTTTATTAGGATATTGCTCTGCAATTATTATTTGATCTAAGGCGTTATTGAGAGCATATATATGTTCATATTATATGTACGTTGTTGTTGATGTGTGGGATGTTTGTAATACAAATGAATACACACTGATTATAATGGTGGAACTACAATGGAATGGTCATTATTTTGGTTGTATTCTTGTAAAGATGTCCAAAGTGTACTGGTAGATTATTTTATTTGTATTGAAAAGTTCGTGACTCGCATATATTTTTTTATTCGTATTGCAAAGTTCATCAATTTTATTTGTGACCTAAATTTGTTGGGTTTGGTACTTTTTTATGATATTTTGCTTTTTGTAAAGGTCATTTAGAAGTAAAATGTTTTTGGTGATTTTTTTTTCTGTGGAGTTTCTATCATCATTCATAAATGGATCTAGTTATGTATGATAAATATATGATTTAGTTTGAACATGATACTTCATTTCCATCATGATTATATATAATATGTACATAGCATGTTTGTCCTGAGATGTAGACATTATGTTCTTTGGTATCTAGTATTTTGCATTCAATGAGGGTGATAAAACAATTTTACCACATTTTTCATGCTTTCAAAAATTTCAAGGACATGGAGACAAACATCTTCTCAGTTTATCTGAGAAAAAGTAGTCTTTAACAGAGTAGTTCTACTGATTTGTGTGATGATGAATTGATGTACTTTATATTCTTGTTAATGTATGTTCTTATTTAATAAATTAATAACCATTGCAAGCTTCTAACTAACTCTAAAGATTCTAAATCAAATGAAATAATTCATATTTTTACTGTCAACAAAAGAAAGGAAAAAGTGGCATTCGTATCTATAAACATATAAGAAGGTTATTTTTTTCTTAAAGGGTAGCTTAAAAATGAGAGATTTGGAAAATAAGCTAATTGTGAATGCCTATACTATATTAAGGTTGTGGGTCTTGATAATACTCCACGTTGTAATAATGGTTTGTGGGTTCCATAATCACTCCATAGTGTAAAGTGTTTAATTCTATGAGTTTGTCGGTATGTCAAGATTTGGGTCCCCTCCATTGGACCATTAAGGGATGAGATAAAAAGTGGAGTCCCCACTTTCTAGTTAGTGTAGTTGTGTTTCACCAACACCTCCAGAGGTGAGTGACCCAATACTACTGGTGAAATGTATAAATAAATCCCTTATCTCCCCTTTCATGCATTTTTTTATTTGAGGGTATAGGAGTTGACAGATTTAAGCTATGGTATATGCTATTCTATTGCACTACCTTAGTAATCTACAAAATCAAAAGATGAGTCTTCCTAGCAAAAGATTCACCAAGATATTACAACATTTTATAATTTGATGAAATATTTACCAAGTTTTTACAATATTTTATGACTAAGTGAAACATTCGCCAAAATTTTACAATATATTATAGTTTAGTGAAAGATTCACAAATATTTTACAATATGTTATAGTTTAGTGAAAGATTCGCCAATATTTTACAAGATTCTATAATAGAATGAAAGATTAGACAAAAAAATATATATACATATTATATTATTGATCAAATAGTCTTAAGTTTTCCTATATATTTGGGAGATTCGCCCATTTATTATACATATAAATTTCAAGGGTGTTATTAAAATTATCCTTGATCCCAAGCCCTGCGTTGAGGCCTCCCACGCTCTATGAATCACGACATACTTTGAGGGAAGTTTCGCCTAGAAAGTTGCAAAGAGGGCCAAGGGAGTGTCTCAGTACTCCACATAATTTGAATATGACATTCAAAATGCTTAAATGAGATGGTCTAAAATGGTAGCAGTTTCTGGATTTCATACTTTTCTAGAGTGATGACATAGAATTGTACATCTATGATTACAAAATTGAAGGATCAATTTGCTTGTCCTATGCTTCGAATCCTTCTTGTGCTTGAGGTACCATTGAGCTTGTTGTTGCATCAAATGAAGGGGTGCTTCTCCTTAAATGAAACAATTACGTTGAATTTGGTGCAGCTCCAGGTGATAGGGCAGATGCATGTAGAATGTGTTGTCATATCCACCGATCGTCTATCTTGAAACCCTACTTGGAGAGGTTTTTTTATTCAACATAAAAAAATGCGAGTAACTAATTAAATTTTCATTAATTGTTGTTATTATTTTTTATTATAATTCCCATAACATTCAAATAATGTTTGGACTAAAGAATCTTCGACTTTTTTATATCTTTCATAGAAGTAAAATATTAATTACAATAAAATAAATTCAAATTTATATATATATATATATATATAATGAAAAATATAATATATATGCACTATTTTTACCATATTACACTACTTGAAATCTTATTAAATTAATCATACAAATTTAAACTATATAAACATTAAATCTATATTTTATTTTTTAATTTTTTTTAAACTTTACTTGTATTTCTTAAATTATGTTATAAATTTATTAATTAATTAATATGTAACACTATTTGTTTGAGATGTTAGACGGTGATATTTTTTATTTTAATATTTGCTACATCTTATTATTCATTGAAAATTAAAAATAGAAATGTCAAAACAATTTATGATTGCTATCCATCATAGCCTCATACTAGTTATCTAAATTAATTATGAAAGATAAGTCAATATCATCAATATTAATTGTACATAATATATATTAGAATCCAAAGTCTATTATACATTATTAGAACAAGATTTTAGATCATAGCACTCGAGTCTTCAAGAGAGAACTCCTCCCAAATATACAAAAATCCAAAAACTTTATAACATAAATTTACTTTTAACAACAATTATAACTTCAATATGCTTGAAAAGTGTTACTAGAGAGCACTTACCATCCAAATGTTCTTCATAAACAATAGCCTTTTATGTTGATCAAGTGTTTTCTTCAATACATCATTAACAACATTTAATTTAAGTGTCTATATATATCGCTCCAAGAAATAATATGGATTGTGGAATCTATAAGTATTGATAAAATAATAATAATAATAATAATAATAATAATAATCTATTGTTAAGGTCAGCGCCTTGAGAAACCAAATTGATGTATGAGACCCCCTTGTTTGTGGGAGAAGGGACCCGCCCCTGCAAAACAATTTAATTGCTAAAATCTACAGAAGTATACATACACTATCCCCTCTGATTTTGAACCTATGACCTCCTAAGAAGAAACATACACTTAACCATTAATATAGTATAACTCCAAAAAATCATATATAAGATTAAATGTACATAATATAATCCCATACATAAACGTTTTGGATCATCATATTATAATACCTTATATACAAGCAAAAGTTAACAAAGATTAGAAAAAACAATAATTCCTCTTTAGTATTTATGTTTTCTCCACATCTCGAAAAAATGCCTACCACTAAATCTAAGACAAATACCAATACCGCAAAACCCAAAACTCTCCATTAAAAAAGCCAAACAAACCAACGAATTCCTCATTCAACAAAGAATAGAAAATCAAGAAATCAAGTTTCTTGCTATTTTGAATGGAATGATATTCTTGAAAATCCCGTACCCATCTTAGAGCTTACCAAATAGACACTTCCTAACAAACGTATATATATTTATTAAGAAAACAATTTAAATTTATAATAATACTTTTTTTAAAGAAACAATTTAAATTTATAATAATACTTTTATATATATATATATATCACATTTTGAAAGAAACAATGTTCACCGCATCAAAATAATTTTAATTATTTGATTTACATTATATGCTCAGAATTTTGCTTTTATTTAAATTTCCTTTTATTGAGAAACATGAATGTGCTCGAAACTTCTTTCTTATGGGAGTATCTCACTCAAAACCCAAATGCTGTTGGTTATCGGGCACATGAAGTTGTGATTGAAGGCCAGTGTGATGCAGATGGAGCTGTTTGAACCCAAAAGTTGCATAAATTGGAGATAAATATGTACTGGCAGCTTGAATCACAAATTGATATAAGGCTATTCGGGCGAATTGATACGTAAATTAGAAAATTCGATTCATCTATTAGGTTTAATTTTAACTCCGTTCGTTGATGTTTAATTAGGGTTAATGGTTCAATTCCAGCCACTGTCGAAAGCTTTTTCCAGGTCTTTCTGGAGGATCAAGATTTTTGTAAACTCAATAAATCTGTCTGCAATCTGTGCAACCTGCGTGTATGGACGATTTTTTACTGATTTCAAAGGTATGCAATCTGTGTGTATTTGTGAATTTTTATTCATTTAAAAGGTATATTGACTAAACTTTTTCGAGTCAAAGATTTATCTCTCTTGTTTTTTTCGTATCATATCGAATTCAAACTTGATAACTATGAGATTCCAGACAACTAATTTGGTTATTTCATGCTCTGATTCTACTTTTTCACAAATTGTTGTGCAACACAATTAAATCGCTGCTTTTGTCTAGTCTTCAGCTTTGTTTGTTGCAGAGGTCAGATTAAAAGGTCATTTTAGGCCAGGAGAGAGTGCTTACAGTGTTTATACTCCATATTTGGAACTTTATCTTCTGGTTCTATGTTGTTTCCAGAATCATGGTTATGATTTGTATATAAAGATCCTGATTTGGTTTTTGGCAATTATGAAAGCTCAGCTTTCTGCTCGGATAACAAGGAATTTTCAAAAGGTTATGATCATTTGTACAAGATTATAAAGATCTACTTTGTATAGACCTTCCTTATCTTGTGAAAATGTGAATGATTAAGCACAAAACCACATTTACCTAATTCACAATCTAAAGTATCAACTAACTATCATAATAAACAAGTAGCCTGACATCTAGATAATGTGAATGATTAAGCACAAAACCACATTTACCTGATTCACAAGAAAGTAACAACTTGCTATCATAATAGATAAGTAGTCTAGCAGATGTCAATTGAAAGAAAGGATTGTTTGTTTTATGTTCCACCAAGAATGTACCTAGCCCTGGAATATGTTACTTTTTTGGCTTTTGATGGAACCCCACATCAAAAGGAATATGGACTAGTTCTTACCAACTGTCCTTGAAGGTTATAGTCAATTTATTGGACGTGTCAATTTTGTATGGTTTGCTTTCTCAAGACAGTTTCTATAAGCTATTTGTTCAATGTCACCTTCAAAAAGTTTCTGTGTGTACCACTTTTATTTTCAATTTGAAATTGAGTACTTCTTTTGAGATGAAGGACAAAGGTCGGTTTGCTTTTCCAATGTATGTCTTCCTTTTTTTTTCCATAATAAATTATTTCAGAGATACAGGGTTTATCAAATACATAATCATTGGTGGTTAAGAAATTTCCCTCGGTCTCAATTGTTGTCAGATCTTTCTTTCACAAAATGTTATGATAGGTGACCGACATGGCTGACATGATTTACCTCAGCGGTACTCCTCCAGAGTCCACACAAGACACGACAAATACCCAACCATCACCATAGTGTGCAAGATCTCTATATGTGGAAGTGTCTTATTGGAATTCATGCGAGACTAGTGCTAAAGCTATCATATCATCCTGCACAGTTTTTTTTTTTTTTTTTTAATTTATGTTGTGTCCACATTGCTGGTTTGAGAGGATTGAAGATTTACTTGATTGAGGATTAGAGATTGCCCTCTCTATTCACTGTCTTTATCATCGTCTCCTTTTTCTTTTCTTATTAATGGAGTGAGAAAAGAAAGAAACAGAGAAATGGATTAGACAAGTGACTACATGGTAAAGAGATGAGGTACACAGTCATAGTTTGATGGAAATTCAAGTTTATAATAATGATGTAGAGTCTTTGACCATACATCATGACTCTTTTCTATCACTACTTATATGTTATCATTGAAAATTCTATGTTTATATTCAAATAAGACATGGAATTATCCATATATGTTTGTGATATGTTATTATTGAAAATTCTATATTTATATTTAATTAAATATAAATTTTATATTTATATTCAAATAAGACATGGAATGAGAAACTATTATATCCATATGTTACAGTTTAAAAATACATATTGATTAAAAATTTAATACAACTATAAGTAAAGTTGAACTCTTATAGACTTAGTGAGCAACATAGTTTTGTGGAGATGAATAAGTGGTAAACAAAAGCTAAACATAAGTTAAATTAATTATCAAATTGTTATAGTTATCCATTTATAATAATAATAATAATAATTATAATAATCTATTTTTAAGGTCACACCAAGGGAGACACCAATTACTGGGGATTCACCTTGTTGAACAATATCTTATCATGTTCATTCACAAGGGAGAGGTTGTAATTGTGAAAAATAAGGTCAATATATTGTAGGTATTGGGGGGTGGGGAATAGGGTATGGGGGTTTGTAGGTATTGGGGGGTATAAAAGGGGGGTTTGTAGTAAAAATAAGAAATATATTATAAAAATAAGGGTTTTTTTTATTGCAAATATGTATTGGGAGGGGGATCAACAAAAGTATTTTTGTAAGTAATTATCAATATCTAGTGAAATTAAGGGTATTCTTTAATATCCCATAAATTAAGGCTCTATGACATGGTTTCACCAAGTGAGGACCACGTGACACCAATTTGGTGTATGAGACCCCCTTGTTTGTGGGACAACCCTTGTTTGTGGGACAAGGGATCCAGAGGTGTACATGCTCTACCCCCCTCTTGATTTCAACTTGTGACCTCCTAAGAAGAAACACATGCCCTTAACCATTAGGCCCACTAATTAATATAAACATATTTAACAAATACTATTTAATTAAAATAACCAAAAAATGATATGCTCTTTAAATCTTAATCAATATACATTTAACCATAACAATATACTACAACCATGAAATGAATTTAGGCTATACACTTGTTACTCAAATAATTTCTAAAATATGTAATAATATAAAATTAATCTACTACCATATGGATTACAACAAATTAAATTAATTTATTTTAAACTAAATTGTATTTTTTTAATTTTAAAATGATTATATTTATTTTATCTCATAAAGTTATATACTATAAATTGAAAAAAATCAATTAATTTATATAGTATTAATTTTCTATATTTCACACCATTTAAGTTTAATGTGTAATTCATTTAATTTTGAAGAAGTCTATTTTATATAAGAAAGACACCTACACAAATTTTATTTATGATAATAGAAAACTTGAGAAAGTGACTTCTTACAAGTATCTTGGAATTGATATTTATCACAAGTTCAATTGTAACTATAGCATTGAGAAAATGATTAACTAGTGGTGGAAAGCTTATTTTGATATGGAAAATAATTGTGTATCATTCAATCTCATGTGGGATAAAAAGAAGTTCATATTTGAAACACTTGTGGTCCTCGTTATCTTATATGGTTTTGAAGTATGGGCGTGCAACCTTTCTAGAGAATCTTGGAGGAAGATTGAGCAAATCCAAAATAATGTTATAACTTATAAACTCAAAATTAAAGGCAATAAGCCTTATCCTATTCTTCTAATAGAAGTGGGCATTTACCCCCTACAGAGCACGAGTATGACTAGGTACCTAATGTACAAGCAAGCCAAAACCAACTAGGTCTCAAGCCTAGCCTCAAGCATTGATGAACATGACACTCTAGAGAATATGGATAATATCAAAAATATTATTACTTGTAAGTTTAAAGAGAAAGGGTGGTGCAAGGAAATTTTAGGGGTTAAGAGAAAATTAATATTCTATAAAGAGGTACTGAACCCTAATTTGGAAGATTAGAAGTATCTATAGGTAGTTACTAGTTTAAGGAAGAAAATTAATATAATAGTGAAATTGGGTGTTGGTACTCCATGGGGGGAAGAGGTTTTCCATCTTTCTGAGTCTTTGAGTGTAGATCTGAGTTTCATAGTATTTTCTACAACACAAACCTTTCAAGCCTCCTAACTAGGCAAAACTATAATGAGCTAGAAAAGCTTCTAGCCAAGTTTTTTTTACCACATGACCAAAATTTTAAAACAAACCAAGTAATACCCTTCTTAAAGTAGGATAGACCAAATATAGTCTTAATAGACACTAATAATCATCATAAAAAGATTTATCCAATTTTCAAGTAGAAAATTAATTTTATTTTTTTTACAAATAAATAAATTGATATATAACCCTTATATACTTTTAGATTTCATAAGGAAAATTAATTTGCTTTTGTTTTACACTTTTAATAATAGATGTATCACATTTTTAATACTTCATTAAAAACATTAAAATATAAAAATATAATATAGATTCATAAGTAAAAATTTAAAAATATATATATGTATTAAATTGGATATACATAAATATAAATATAAAATAAATCTATATATTAAATTTGATAACACAATATTTAATACATGTTTTCATATATTCATAAAATATAATATTTTATAAAACTAAAAATAAAATAATAATAATAATATTTAAATTTCATTTATATTTTTCGTTGTTATTGGTAATGATTTAAATTGTATGTCATAAGCATTGCAAAGAGAATTAGATACATACACACTTAAATGTTTCATAAAATAATTAAGTATATTTAAAATGCATCTATATAACTAATAATTAAATATGTTATAAATATAATATTAATAAATTAAATTAAAAAAAAAAAAATAGATTAATATAATAAAATCAATTGGTATAGATTTATTTAACTCTTCTCTGGGTTATAAACATGTCCTCATGCTAAGAAATTATTTTCTGATTTCTAAAAATGTTTTCACTTGAAATAATTTGAAATGGTTTGATTTCTAAAAATATTTTCACTTGAAAACTTTCAATAAATATTAAAATGGATCTATGTCTATTTTCCAATAAACCAAATTTACACATTATATTAAAATGGATCTATATCAATTTTTTTTTAAACCAAGTTTACACATTATAATGTTTATATCTTTTTTAAAAACATTACTCGTAGTTCTATATTCCCTAAACATTCTTTTTTTAATTAATTTGTAAAAAAAATTACACTAAATCTCCATTTTACATTTTAGAGAAAAAGAATAAGATACTTTTTCTTAAATTAGAACAAATAAAACTAAGAGACGCAGCTGTGTAAACCAAGGGACAACTAATTCTTAAAGAATATCTCAATCTCTTCTCGATTCTTGATTTCGATCACAATTGATACCAGAACCAATACTTGTTCTTTTTCAAACATCATGTATATCGTTTATTGAATTGGTAGCTTGGTTGGAAGGAAATATTTAAATAAAATATTAATACTATTATAAATAATTAAATTATTAAGTAAATAAAAAGTTTAAATAAATTATTAAGTAAAAAAAAATATATATATAATGTTAATGATAATCTAAACTTAAATTTCAATGTATTTGAAAATTAGAATATATAATCAGAATCATTAAGTAACAGGATCTTTTTAAATAAAAATTATAAATGTATTTGAATTGATAATTAAGATAGATTTATCTTAACTAAGTTCAGGTGCCTAGAGAAATCAAATTTCTTCCTTGACTTATATTCGAGTGAGAAGAAGAAGGATCAAACCTCACACCTCTTGACTTAAAAACTTTTCTTCAAATTTTGCACTCTAATAAAAATTTACACCTCAATAAATTTCATCTTTTTATAGATTTGAAGAGTGCCAAAAAAAAAACAATAATAATAATCTATTTTTAAGGTCACCGCCAAGCAAGACACCAAATTGGTGTATGAGACCCCCTTGTTTGTGGGACAAGTGACCCCCCTCTACACAGCGATTTAACTGCTAAAGTCTACAAAGGTGTACATACACTACCCCCCTCTGGATTTGAACCCGTGACCTCCTAAGAGGAAACACATGCTCTTAACCATTAGGCCCACTCATGCTGTACAAATCACTTGATAGCAAATCACTCCACACAAATTCTGATACTATACAAACTTAAGGGTAGAGAATAAAACAAGTTAAAAAAAAAATTTGTACAAACAGGTAACCTGAATGTGTAGCTTATCTCACCCAAATAGCAGATGGAGCTGTTTGAACCCAAATAGCATAAGTTGGTGATAAAGGTGTACTTGGTGGAATCAAAAATTGATACAAGGATAGAATTGCTCACGCAGATTGAAACGTTCAGACAACTAATTTGAATTTGGCTATTTTCAGGAATCAGGCTCTGATTTCTACTTTTCCATAACAGTGTTCTGACTTGATTTGATTTGAAATTTTTGCGTGACCCACAGCACAGACCCCACTTTAAGGACCCCTGATATGGCAACTTTAAGGACCCATTATAATTATTTTACATTTTAAATTTAAATGTTCGTCTCTATTTGGTTAATTATTTTACATTTTTCTTTTTATGGTATTTTTTTTAATTCTAAGATTAATTTTTATTAAAATAGCTATTTTGCATTCTTCAAATTTTTTTTTTTAAATTTTTTAATTTCATAAGTAAATCTAAAGCCTCAAAAACCTGAAAGACTCCTATTTTAACAAATACATCTTTGTCTAACAATTTCAGAGGAATTTGTGCTGAAAAATTGCCCCAAAAAACATCCAAAACATAGAATGTTTACCGTACACTATTGTGATTTCTACTCATTCTGCTTTATACTCATCCTGATTTTTCAATAAAAATCCGTTATGACGATATTTATCACTTGAATGTTTTGATTGGTCTTGCATTACAGCTTGTGTTTCAGAAACCTGTTTTGCATTGATCTTTATTTTCAACTAAACAATATTTACTTTCATAGGTAGGTTTATAGAAGTATATATTTTAGAATTTTGGGGTGGACTATTATCTATATTTTTTTATCTAATGGTGATAATGAGATAAATGTTATAGATTGATTTTATGGCCTTTGTCCAAAATTCATAACTAATAATTTCAAAAAATCAAAAATAGCTTAGTTAACATATGTATATTTCTTGATAGTTGGAAAAATTAAACTTCGACTTTCAACTATTCGATTATTAGATACAATTATTCGATTAATAGATAAAACTATGAGGTTAACTCAACTATTCGATTATTACACAATTATTCCATTAATAGATACAACTATGAGGTTAACTCAAGTGATCATACAGCTATTAGCTTAATATCAACTTCAATCATGACTTTTATTTGAATTGCAATTGCTTATATATTAACTTTTAAATTAACTACTAGATACAACTATTCGTTGGAAAAATTAAACTTCAACTTCAACTATTGGATTATTAGATACAACTATTCCATTAATAAATACAACTATGAGCTTAACTATTAGATACAAATATTAGCTTAACTCCAATGATTTTACAACTATTAGCTTAACTTTGAAACTCTAATTGATTAAGGCTTTGTGGAAGTACATTTGGCATCTAGGATTCTAGTTAATGTGCACTCTTATAACATTGGAACCGCTAATAAAATATTTCGAACTCAAAGTCCTCGAGTATTTGGGCATCTAGCTAATTATGCATAAGTGTATATATCTCATAATTTTGGGGTGGACTACCATCTATGGTTTTTCATCTACTAACAATAATGAGACAAGTGTACTATCCATATTGATTCTATGGGCATCGTCCAAAATTCCTAATTAATAATTTCAAAAAATTCAAAAATAGCTTAGTTAACATGTGATAAGTACAATTCGTCATTGTTGGAAAAAATAAAATTCAACTCAACTATTCAATTATTACATACAACTATTCGATTAATAGATATACGAGCTTAACTCCATCAATGGTACAACCATTAGCTTAATTTCAACTCCAATCATGATTTTTACTTGAAGTGCAATTGCTCATATATTAACTTTTAAATTAACCATTAGATACAACTATTATTTGGAAAAATAAAACTTCAACTTCAATTATTCTATAAATAGATAAAACTAGATTTCATTAATAGATACAACTATGAGCTTAACTTCATTGATGATACAACTATTAACTTAACTTCAACTCGAATCATGACTTTTACTTGAACTTAACTATTAAATACAACTATTAGCTTAACTTCAACTCTAATCATAGTTATATTGGATATCTATTACCTTAACTATTAGATACAATATTTACGCCGATAAGCGTATATATATTAAAATTTTGGAGTTTACTACCATCTATGATTTTCAATCTATGAACGATAATGAGACAAGTGTACTGTCTAGATTGATTCTATGGGCGTTGTCCAAAATTGATAATTAATCATTTCAAAAAAAAAACATAGTTAAAATCTGATAAGTACAATTCGTGATAGTTAGAAAAAATTAAAATTCAACTTCAAGTGTTCGATTATTAGATACAACTATTCAACTAATAGGTACAACTATGAGCTTAACTCCATTGATGATACAACTATTAGCTTAATGTCAACTCCAATCATGACTTTTACTTGAAGTGCAATTGTTGATATATTAACTTTTAAATTAACTATTAAACACAACTATTAGTTGGAGAAATTAAACTTCAACTTCAACTATTCGATTATTAGATACAATTATTCAATTAATAGATACAACTATGAGCTTAACTCCATTGATGATACAACTCTTAGCTTAACTTCAACTCCAATCATGACTTTTACTAGAACTACAATTGCTGACATATTAACTTTAAATTAACTATTATTTACAACTATTAGCTTTACTTCAACTCTAATCATGGTTATATTGGATAGCCATTAGCTTAACTATTAGATACAAATATTAGCTTAACTCCAATGATTCTACAACTATTAGTTTAACTTCAACTCTAATCGCTTAAGGATTAGTCTAAGTACATTTGGCATGTAGGAGTCGTGTAATAGTCAAAATCCTAATAAAATTGTTTGAACTCCTAATAAACTCCTCCATCTGGCAGTTGGGCATCTAACTAATTACGCTGATAGGAATATATCTTAGAATTTTGGGGTGGACTACCATTTATGCTTTTTCATCTATGAACAAGAATGAGGCAAGTGTATTGTCCATACTGATTATATGGGTGTCATCCAGAATTAAACGAGAATGAGACAAGTGTACTGTCCAGATTGATTCTATGGGCGTCGTCCAAAATTAATAAAATAATTTCAAAAAAATAAAAAATAGCTTAATTAACATGTGATAAGTATGCTTAGTGATAGTTGTAAAAATTAAAATTAATATTCAACTATTTGATTATTAGATACAACTATGAGCTTAACTCCATCGATTATTGGATACAACTATTAACTTAACTCCAATGATTCTAGAACTATTAGCCTAACTTCAATTCTAATCAGAGCTATATTGGATAACTATTAGATACACATGTCTATCTAGATTGACTCTATGAGCGTTGTCCAAAATTCATAATTAATAAATTCAAAAAAATAAAAAACTAGCTTAGTTAACATGTGACAAGTACAGCTCGCAATAGTTAGAAAAATTAAACTTCAATTTCAAGTATTCGAACTTCAAACTTCAACTATTTGATTATTAGATACAACTATGAGCTTAACTACATTAATGATACACCTATTAGCTTAAATTCAACTCCAATCATGAATTTTACTTGAACTGCAATTGCTGATATATTAAATTTTAAATTAACTATTAGATACAACTATTAACTTAAATCTAATTATTCTACCACTATTAGCTTAACTTCAACTCTAATCATACTTGTATTGGATAACTATTAGATTAACTTCAACTCTAATCGCTTAACGATTAGTCAAAGTGCATTTGGCATCTAGTAGTCTAGCTAATGTGCAGTGGTGTAAAGTCAAACTCCTAATAAAATCGTTTGAACTCCTAATAAACTCCTAATAAACTCCTCCATTTTGCAGTTGGGCATCTAGCTAATATACAAAGTTCACTTAGGTTTTGGTTAGGGTTTATAAACCCTAACGAGGAAAACAATTATAGTGTGGAGATTTGAATTTTAGCTTGTATTATATTTATGATTAGGTAGATTCTAACATTGGTTATGCATGCCAATTTGAGATAATTTTGGGTTGAATTTGTTAAGTAAACTTTAATGGTGTTTATTTTGTTAGATATCCTAAGTGCAGACCTTTGGATAGGTCATCATGCACTTGTGTAGGTCATCAAGATGATGACTAAGGAAAATCCTCTGAAATAAAAGGAACTTGCTAGCCAAAATGACCCTTCAAACCATGACTGTACACCCAAAGAGAACATGTTGCTACCAAAGGAAGGATCAATAGGGATGACAAGATAGGAAGTGAGTGGGTAAGATAGGAAGGCAAGCAAGTGACCTTAGGCTATGATGGGTGGGTAAGAAGGCTATTAGGGCTTCCCTAAATAGGATATTACCTTCAAGGGTTTCCTCATTGATTATAAAGCCTAGGTTATGCATCCTAACCTTTGCACATCAGTTAGGGTTAGGGTTTCCTCATTGATTCTAAACCCTAGGTTATGCATGCTAACCCTTAAATCGTTAAAATTGCAACAAGTACAATAGCTTGTTAAAATTGCAAGTGCTCAATAGATCGTTATAGAAGACACATATTCATGAACTTGTTTCATTTTTTATTTGTCAAGGAAGAACAATTTTTATGGGACGTTATCATTATGGGATGTTTTCATTTCAATTATGCACGTGGTTGAAGCATGTTAATGGTGTTGATGTGACATTATCATCATATCGTACAAAGTCAACCTATCTTGCAACCGACATAAAAGTATTTCCAACCAAGCATTTAGCATTATGAAAGTCCTATATTTCAATTTTTAGCTTGTCAAGACAAAGGTACAATCTTTTTAAGTAAACATCAATGATAAACAATTTTATAAGTGATAAGTTTCCAAGCCAATGGGTCTGTTAAACCAAATCAAATTTCCAGTCAAGTAAAATGTCTTATGACAGTCCAAGATGTAATTTCCATTCAAGTAAAATGTCTTATGACAGTCCACGATGTAATTTCCAGTCAAGTAAAATGTCTTATGACTGTCCAAGATGTAACTTCCAGTCAAGTAGGGATGATAAGAAGTATGTTCACTTGGCTTTTGATGACACAATGACTTGCAAGCAATTCAAGGACTTTTCTAGTATTTTGCCAAGTTATGGATGTCTATATACCACTGTCAAATTTGTTGAAGTATGGTTGGGAATGATTGTTTATATACATTTCCTTTAGGGTGTCTTTGTGCCACTTTAAATTGGGTTATGGACAAATTTGAGGTGAGGCGTTAGTGAGTGGGTAAGATAGGAAGGCAAAGAAGTGATCTTAGAATATGATAGGTGGGTAAGAAGGCTATTAGGGCTTCCCTAAATAGGATATTACAGTGAATAAGTTAGGGAATCTTAGGATGAGTTAGTGGTGTTCTAGGGATGTCCAAAATGGATATTACAGTTAGAGATATAGGGAGAGTCGTGGGGGTCTAAGTAGTGTGGAAATGAAAGGAATAAGCCTTGCTTTAGAGAGAGGGAAAGGTAGGAGTCTAGGGAAAGGGTTTTAGCAAGGGTTAGGCTAGAATAGAATGGTTTAGGTGTGTCTTATGGCTACCTAATAGGTAGTATTACAGTCTAGTTTGATAGACAATCCTAGGGTTAGTCAAGGATATAAAATGGAGTAAAAGGCCAAAGGTTAGAATTACTATGTAAATACCAAAGGCAGACAAGTGCTTTCTATTGCGATTTGGGCAATGAATAAGACTGTATTTTTATGCATTTGTGTATTTTTTGTTAACTAACCTACAGTGTAAATTTTTTATGCATTTTATTGTGGACATACGGATTTTATTGCTTTGTCAACAATAAGTATTGCAAGCGCATCAATTATAAAACACTACTGTAAAGAAGTACAAAATGATATATTAATATACAAAAATTTCCAATCATATACAAAATATGACAACTCATGCCCTATACAAAATATGGAAACCCGTGCCCTATACAAAATATGGCAACTCGTGCCAAAATGCCACATCATGGCTAGTGTACATAGGAGGCTCTCTCAATCCTCCTGCCCACCCTCGAAGCTCCCAGGTCCAACTCCAAAATCAATCTTCCTCTTCTTTGAGCTAGAGGAAGCTCAGTTCTTCCAGTTGCTTCAACCACCTCCCCTTGGGCTCTGAAATGACAACAATCAAATCCCAACTCCTACATGAAATTATACAAGTATAAAACACAATTTAAATATCAAAATTACGTTTTCAAATTTTAAATATCTCACCTGAGACAAGACCATAAGTGGTGAGTAGGATACCCTCCTCTGTGATCCAAGTCTCTCGGAAATGCCACCCTGCAACATTTAAACAGTAAGATAACTCATACAATTTATGGATATGTTAATTTTCGTTAATATTGAACGATATTTTTATAAACTAATCAATCTCACCGTGAACACAACAGGCTAGTCCTGGGGGCTGGTAGGTGGAGCAATCGACTGCTCCTCAGGGGTGGCAGGTGGAGCAGCAGGATGTACAACCTGCTCTGATGCTAGGGTGGATGGCATAGCAGAGGATTTAGCCACATCGATGTTGGCTACAACACTAGGGGGCATGGTGGGAGAGGGCGTGGACTGGAGTGGGCGAAGTGGTGATGTACAGTGATAAACGCCAACTAGATGTAGAATGGAACGGGCCACCCTGGAAGAGGAAACGAGGGTGGTGGGGGAATATGGAGGGGGATGAGGTCTGGGATGGGGTGGAGGGATGGGTGAATGTGGATTTATGGTGTAATGTGATCAAAGGGGGGAGGGTGGAAACATGGGAAACTATA
>LPNX010634456.1:125607-144739 GCA_001517045.1 Pseudotsuga menziesii
TGTATTCCAGGGGCTACACCTGGCATATATGGTGCGAAAAAGGAAATTGTTGGAGAGATAGTGACACCGATGTTCCTATGTGGTGGGACCTGCATACATTTTCACAGCATTGTGTATCAGTACATAAAAAATATAACTATACGAATCTAAGCCATCAAAACTGAAATTAAATTTATACTTTATTACAACATACCTGCTCACGAGGGGCTCTACTGATCCTTGGTGGGGATGGCTAGTCACTCAATCTTGTGGACACCTGTTCATTTGCACAAAAATATTTAGATTCAATTAGTAAATATTAACTAAATATGGGCCGACAGTTTAAATAAATATGGGACGATTGACAAGAACTAATTTAGTGATACAATAGAATTCACAAATCAATCAAGCGACATAACATCAATGATATGATGGTGATAATAACAGTCCCAAACTTGCATAATAATTTTTCTTTTAAATTATGATTTTGAGGGATGTTACATTTTCTCTATTTTAGAGAATATCCACAACATTTATGGGCTTAATCCTTAGAATTTCTCGTCGATCCTTGAAATGATATTAAAAAATTACATGCTTGTCTTGTGCAATATCAAAGGATGGATGATTTGTAGGGTAAGTGTTTGTCATATTTTCCCTAACTATATATTTGAAAATTGTATCCATTATTGATGCTAAAGTTTCCTTATATACGAATTAGTTGACTAGTTATCCCTAGTAAACCTTGTTTATGCTTCATTTCCTTTCTGGTCCATAGAGTTGACATGGCTATGAGTTCTCTTCTCCTCCTATTTCAAACCTAATTTTTTAAGGTATCCTAATTGAGAATACCCTTCTTAGTACATTTTCTTCTAAGTTTCTATTATAGGTAGCATACTGAGCAGATAATGGATATTTTCACATATTCAATTATTGCAATACAACTAAGACCCAATTCATTAATTACCAATTTAATCATCTAACCCATCATCTTGGTGCATCTCCATGTAAATGTTTTCCATGTAAGTTTTTTCTAGGTCCCTCATTTTTTCACCAATGTCAAACATACTTCCTAGCTTGTTACCAATTAAGGTAAGAGAACATTTCATCCATTTTTTAAGGAATTGAATGAATTTTAAGATAGTGTGGTAGAATATATTTTTTTCTCTCATGACCTTGTTAGAAAAACAGGATCATGGAGCAATAACAATAAACAATAAACACGATGAAAATATTAAAACAAATTACAAGAGAGACACATATCTTAGACGACAAGATTTACTACTAACATTAAATTTAAATACTGAAAGAAAACTACCTATGTGTATGGTGTCGTGATATCCTCTACAGCTGCCATGGCTCCATCTAGGTTGAAGGAACCAACGTCCTCCCACCCTTGTGTTGGAGACTCGGCACTGAATAGATGTACATTAAAAAAAATCAAGTCATCAACATCTGATTCTAAGTTAAATTTATTAGAAATTATGACATTAAATAAAACAATGACTAACCTGGTGTAGGTAGCTCTCTGTGCCATGCTTCTGTGTGGGAACCTGGCATGGATGCCCACAATGAGAACAACGATGTGGCATTGGTCTCATCAAGCTAGATGGATCCACCTGGCTACCACCTGTATCTTCTCTCCCTCACCCACCACCAGTAGACCGTGCCGAAGTGTGTCTCTCAAGGGGGTCCTACTCGCTCTACGAGGACATAGCCACAAATGTGGCATGCATGAGAAGGTATTGCGTGGCATGTATGATGGACTCATGGATCTCATCTAGCCCGCTACCTAACCCAGGGGGTTGAGGAGGAGGGTTTGGCTCTCGCCTAGGTGTAGCAGGTCCTCTGAGTGGGTTCCGGTGGGCGTGAGGTCGATCTTGGGCTGAGCCAAAACTAACGCCCTGGAACTCGGTGATGTCGAAATAGTTCACATGGAACCCTAACACAAACTCAGCCCACAGTTTCCTGAGAAAATACTATGGGACCTCGACATTGTTGCATGGAGGCTTGTCGAATACCATGAGCCATCTCTTCCTCCAGTTTTCTCTCCATGGCTGGTAATTACACCAGTCCATGCAAACTCACCTCTTCCCCACATCTGGAGGCTGTTCTATTCTAGGATCTATAAATTTGCTCCATAGTTGGGCTTTTGTGATATTCAGGTTTTTTATATCCTCTTTGGATATACCAATGCTATAATGCTCTCTCATTTGAGCCCTATATTCGCTCAAACTTGTTATCTCACTGTGGAAAATGTTGATAGATTCTATAATGTTTTGTATTGATGCGACGAGGGAAAACCGAGAGGGTTCCATCGTGTTCTTCAATTCATCACTCAAAATTCTTAATTGGTTTAAATCCCCGTGTAATTCATCTTCGGGGTTTTCTTCTTCATTTAATTCGGGGTTTTCTTTGTTTAATTCAGGGTTTGGGTCCTCTGTTTGGTTTGTTTCATTCATTTCTTCGAATGGTTCATTGGTTAGGTAATTTGTACCTGCAGTATCAAATTTCTCCCATTTCAATTGATTTTCAATTTTTTTTTAATTTTGTATTTTATTTTAAAAACAATAAAAGCAATGAAATAAAGAAAAAAAATTGCATTCCTACTCTATTTACCTTACTCCAGCGTCGTTTTAGGCGATTTGCACAAGTTAGTTGGGCTCCTTGGGGGTTGAATTTGTCTCCTTGGGGGTCGTTGGCTCCTCCTTGCGCGCTCACGGGTTGCTAAAAAACAATACACCCACTATTTTTTTTAATACACAGGGACGCATGTGCATCCCTGTTTGCTATCACGCCCAACACCTGCGCACATCCAAATGCGCGTGTGTGACCACATGCATGTGCGTGCCCTTATTTCCCATGCTGGCAATCCGGTGTGGAGGTTTTTCACTCCGAAGCGAGAGCGCGTGCACGCATCTTAGCGGTGCGTGTTGTTGATTAAGCTCACTCGTGTGCTCCCATTGCATCATAATTGGGTAGCATCTTCTTGCGGGTGCCCTGCTTCTTTTACAGGTCCTTTACAGGTAAGAATTTTGTTACCAGTTTCCAAATCAAGAATATTATCTCAACTAACATAGAATAAAATTCTAGTAAATTTATTTGTTTTACATCTTTGAACAGTAAAAGAGGTATCGTTGATATGAGTATTTATGTTCTTCATAGTTACTAGTAATATAAGTATTTTTAGTAAACTAAACTTACCTCAGTTACTCTTCTAATCCGCTATAACTAAAACTTTTTCGTTTAACTTTCATCATTCTATTCTTAGTTTAATGCCTGTATGTAACTCTAGTGAAAGACATATTGTAAAGCAGTTTCCTTTGTTTAAATACTTGATGTTGAGTTAATATCCAAGGTATTTGTTCCACAAATATCGAGATAATTTAACCTAGCAAACCTATGATCTAAGTATAGACATAAGTACATTGACTGATAAACACGCATTAAACAAATACTTAGTGCATATGACAGTTTATTACTATTCTAGTACTTACCAAATATAGGTGCATTAATACAAATTGTATTTCTTTAAACTATAGTGTTATTACTTTTTATGTAAGGGAGAAAGAATTGCTTTCTAAAAAAAATCTATCCTTTTTAACCTTGTATAACTTCTCATCTGATAGAGTGTATTGATAAACAAATCACTAGTATCTTAATTTGATACAAATTTATTACCTAGACTAATGTTCTAGATATGCATTTTTCTTGAGTTGCAATTATATACATATAAATGATTTTTAATTGTTATATCTTCCTAAAAATGTTACAAGGTATGGTTTATTATGCAAAACTCATTGAATAGTTTTTTACATAGGATATTCTTAAACCTTTTCACAAGTTATAGATCATGTTATGAACTATAGTATAACTATTACCTCCCTATGTTATTTGTTAAGGATATATATCCAGCATAAAAACCATAATGAGGTATAATGAAAGTTATGACATGGATTATATCATAATTTTAATTATCATTCCCTATTGTATGCAGGATGTTCCAAGGGTATTCGAAACTATATCACAAAACCCACCTGTGCAGATAATTCTCAAGCCACTTGGTCGTCGTTCATAGGATAGGGTTTTGACCTTCGATTTTTACCGTATATATTCTTCTAAACCCTAAAAAC
Source organism: Pseudotsuga menziesii (assembly GCA_001517045.1). Taxonomy (NCBI): domain Eukaryota; kingdom Viridiplantae; phylum Streptophyta; class Pinopsida; order Pinales; family Pinaceae; genus Pseudotsuga; species Pseudotsuga menziesii. The sequence goes on from LPNX010634456.1 coordinate 129,717, forward strand.
TCACATTTCCTATCGTTTTACCTTGCTCTGGAAAAGAAAAACCGCAAGCTCATAGTCGCATGGCTTACTGTCACTCCTTTGATTCTGGTTAGGCCCCCTTGTCGTTACATTCTTCTTCTTTGTAGAGGAACGTTTGGTCATTGTTCTTTACCTGAGTGAAAACTCTTCATCGCCATTACCCTAGCTCTGCAAACACCATTCCATTTGTTACCTTAACTCTGCAAAAGGCTTCCATCAATACACTGGAGAATTTGATATCATGACCACGTCCCTTAATTTGTTGTAGTGTGGTCTTGTTGGGTGAAGTGTTAATTGTTCTCATTGCTCAACTCCTGGTGTGGCATTTGACCCTGCCTCGTCGTGGCTTTGTAGTTCAAACTTGAACTCTACGCACGGTGTTTTTCTTCTGGTAGTACTTTCGTGAAGCTCATTGTTCTCTAAATGGTGGGTAGGGTTTGATTAGATCGTCTTTCACAACAAGGGAAAAGAAAAATAGAACCAGGTATGAATTTTTCTAGTTTATGTTCATGATTGCACTATTTCAATTTAATACTTTCATTATTAGTAGTGGTTTAACATTTTGTGTTTCAACACTTTTGTAGGCTTCAGTCCGAAATGCTTGAGTTGACAGATACCACAAGAAGGGGCTCCATGTTGGTGTTTCTTCTGGTAAGCCTCGGTTTCACTGAGGTTCCTCCTGCAGTGGTGTATGGTGTTTATTTTTAGTTGATGCAGTTCCTTGGGTTTCTGGTTTTTTGGCTTGACCGTGGATACACTGTGTTGTAAAAAAATTTGGAAGGCCATGTGGGAGTTACTTTAATATGTTAATTAGTTTATTTAAAGCCCTTTGTGGCTTATTTGTGATGGAGACCTAGAGCTTTCATAGCCGAGACTTCATAAACTATGGCCTTCTCACTCGTAGCTTTGTTTTCAGTTATGTTATTTTATACAGGCTTTTAAGCCGTGACTGTATTTGTAAAAGGCCATAGGGCCGTAACTGATATGATTTAGTTTAGGTTTTAACTAATACTTAAATCTTGGATAAGCTCGAAGCTTGTTGTTTTGTAAATTATATTTTGATAAAAAATATAAACTGTGGTTTTAAGTAAACGATGGCAATTGTGATATTCTTTACTGTTCTAGTTTTCTTCAATTCTATTTAAAAATATCCTAACAGATTTTTTGTTATTGTAAATCAATATTTTGTTACTGTAAATCGATATTTATTCTAATTATGTTTAAAATTGAAAAGAAATGTTTCAGATCGTTAGTATTTAAGATATAGTTTGATTTTTACTATCAGTAATAAATTTCTTCAGTAAGTAGATAGAAGAAAAATGGACTGTGCAACCTAATTCTTTACTGTATTTTCTGAGTTGAAAATATATTGACAGGTTTTTATTTCCTTTTTAGTTTATAAATTACCCAAGCAGTTTTTATTATTGTTTTTATTTTCAGACCCGAAAAAATACCAGACCTTGATATTCTATTAAAGAATCAAAGGACATCATATACAATCATCCAATAGCTGGCACTTATCAAACATCTACAAATGCATATACATTTGGGGACCTCTCTGATAGCTGATAGGGAGGATTCCAATCATCCAAGAACAAGGGAGCAGAAAAACATAAAGTCTGATAAGATCAGACTTTTCTCATCATTCCTGTAGATACAGGTCAGAATTCTAGCTGTCATAAATTGAGGTTCACCGAAAAAACATATGAATCAGGAACATAACAAGAAGGCTGATAGACTCGTCCATGTCAGCCAAATAACCCATCAAATAAAGAAAATGTACGTGCTTCTAGAAAAGAAGTGAAAGGGAAAATTCCATCACAAGCTAGAATAACTAAAGATCCCCTTGATCAATGATCTTACCATCCAAAGATTCAAAAAATGTCCCATGTCCAGGTGGCAACATAAGGGCTTGCTTGGAGAGAATGTCAGCCTGCTGGTTATGTTCAGGGAAGATATGATTGATGGTCACTGGAGGGACAAGTTGCAGCAGAGATAGTATGTCATCACACCAATGACTCAGAAGAGGGGCGTTTAAAGAAGATTTTATGTTCACCCAAGAGATGATAACCTATGAATCCCCATAAATAGATAAGACATGGATCCCCAAATGAAAGGCAATAGTTAGAAGAGCCCAAAGAGCCAGAAGCTCTGATTTGGTATTAGTGCTTCTACCACAACCCAAAGAGTAACTGATGAAATAGGTAGAACTCAACAGAATCACAAAACCTTCTCCCCCAATGTTTCCAGCATTCACCCCATCAAAAAATCCACAGGGGTAATCGATCTTTGGGCCTGGGCCAATGATCCTAGATTTCTTCTTCTTTTTAGGAACAGGATACATAAGCATGAGGTCAAATATTTACTTATGTAGAACATAAACAGAGGCTATTTTATTGCAAAATTGCATTGGTTTCTTTGTTTCCATATACACCAGAGAAAGAAAAGAGGCAAATAATGATAGATAGAGTTTACCGGTGTAATGGTGAACCATTGTTCAACAAAGTGACAAACTGAAGATTTCGAGAAAGAAGGAAGACCATAGCTTTCACCAACCACAGAATAAACTCTTCGAGAAAACATACAGTCCATGAAAATGTTCTGAGATGATTCTTCCCCATTCTGACAAAGCATACACAGGCTTGGTCCATGCCTTCCTCGACGTTGAAGTTGATCCCAAGTCAGAATATGATCCTTTAACAGTAACCAGATGAAACAAACAATCTTGTTTGGAATATTCAATTTCCATAGATGTTTAAAGACTAGTGATTGTCCTGAAATGACACAAGAAGAAGCTATGCAATCATAACCCTCTGCTGCAGTAATATCTCCAATATATTTGTCATGCAACCACAATAGAGCATCCTTTTGTTCAGAGAGACAAATTCTACCAAAATCTAAGCCCGCAGTATATTTATCCCACTATTCCTTCCAATTCCCCACCAAGTCCAATTCTTCAGCCTTAAACCAGTAACTTTGAGCACAAATAGAATGATTCCTAGCATGATCCAGTGTGATAATATCATAGTCCTCCAGGTATTCCCGCAAGTCCTATGAGAGAGTGAAGGGAGAACCTAACCCTACAATCAGGTCTAGGCCAATCCGAATAGCCGAGCCATTTCCCACCAACCAGGTGAGCCCACTGCCTAGCCAGGAAATTGTGAGAATAAAGCCCTTCAAAATCACAGATACCCCTTTGACAGAAAAGGATTTATTGCATAGCCAAGTAGCCACAGGGAGCTTTTTCAATTATTTCATAGAAATAAGTGAGGACCAAATGCCAGTCCCATTTAAAGCCATCCAAAAATTTTTAAGACATAGAGATATACTGAACCAACTCAATTGTTTAATATCCCAACCTCCCAAGGAAGTCGGTAAAGTCAAAGAACGCCAATTAGCAAGATGATATTTCTTTGAACTCCACCTTCATCGCCCTTATCCCTAAAAAAGAAAATCCCTCCACTTTCTTTGATTTTAGGCCCATCTCACTCTGCAATTTGGTATACAAGCTGATTTCTAAAGTTGCAGCCCAAAGACTCAAGCATTTTTTGGATAGGCATATTTATCCACAGCAATTTGGGTTCATGAAGCATAGACAGATTACTGCTCCCTTGGCAATAACTAAGGAAGTTCTTCACACTGTCAAAACAAAAAATAGATGTAATCTAATTCTGAAGCTAGATCTCTCGAAGGCCTTCGATAGAGTGAATTGGACCTATCTTCATCTTATACTTCTACAAATTGGTGTTCCTATGGTGGGCACTAATTGGATTTTGGGCTATTTGTCCTCTGAAAACTTTTCCCTTCTTATCAATGGCTCTCCCACTCGATTCTTTCCTGCTTCCCGGGGCATCAAGCAGGGATGTCCTTTATCCCCTCTGTTGTTTATTCTAGTCATTGAGGGACTGAGTTTGCTCATCAGGGATGCTCAAAATGGTGGGCTGGTCCGAGGTATTAAGATCTCTTCACAACTCTCCCTGACACATCTACTCTTTGTGGATGATGTCATCATGTTTGGATATGGTACTTTTGAAGAGTGGGCTGCATTCAAAGTTATCTTGGATACATTCTATGAAGCCTCCTGAATGCAAATTAACATGGATAAATCATGCTTCTTGTATAACAATTTGAATGATGGTATTTTGAACAGGATTGCTGGGTCTCTTCCTTACATATTTGATCATATTACTAAGGGATTTATTTATTTGGGTTACTTCATTAAACCTCTTGGGTGTTTGATTAAAGACTGGCACTGGCTCATTCAGAAATTTGAAAAACGAATACATCACTGGACCTATCGGCTCTTGTCCTTGGCGGGTAGGATGGTATTGATCAAAGTTGTCCTTACCAGCTTGCCAGTATACTGGATGGCCTTGGCACCTATTCCTCAATCCATCCTTGACAAGGTTAGAGGTCTGATCTTCTCCTTTCTATGGGGCTCTTCAATTTTTATTACTGTTACTTGTGAATAATGTAGGTAATTTTATATAGTCATCTATTCGATGTTTATGGTTATATAAATAAAGTATGTAAGTTTTAATTTGTTTATGAGTGAAAAGAATAATCCCTCCGCTAGTAAAAGGGGTGGAAATTTTGTTTATATTTTTACAGTTCTTTTAAACAGGTTTATGTATAAACCCTAATTCCCTTAGTTTAAAATACTTAGTTAGTATTGGATTATAATGTTATCCTAGTTATTACAGTAATTTTCTAGCCTTATTTTCTGTTTCTTCAAGTTGATCTTGGATATTTAATTTCTGTTTTTATAATGACTATTAATTATTAAGTTAATAGACTTATAATAAATAGTCTATCTACTATGTAATCAATTACACAGACTAGGTAAATTTATACTTTTAAATATTTTCCTAAGACATATCTATATATATTATTCCAAGTACTCTATCTAATTTAAAAACATCTACAATAGAAAGGAATAACATACATATGCATAACTTTTATGAAACATGTAGAAAGTAATAAAACACATTCATGCATACTTCATTCGATTCTTTATCTGAAGTTAATCTAACCTACTGTACTAGAGTACTACCTTTATAAAAGGTGTGGAAAAATACAGTTAGGTATTTTTTTTTCTATCTATCAGTAAAAACTGGAAATTCTTCTAATCGTTTTCCCTAAACTATCTAATCCAACATTTAACTATCTTTCATAGTAAAAGTGTATCTTTTAACTAACCCTAACAACAACAGAACAGAAACCTAACATATTTTCACTTTAAACTAAATCCTTCCATATAACAATTAACAATTAGAAATCTAGATAAATCAAGTAGAACCTAGAAATGTAGATGAGGTGACAACAGCTTAAGGAACCTATTCCTCCCAACCAACTCCTGGAGAAAAGCTGGACTGCAAATCTCAGGACCCCCGAGCTTGTCTCCTGGTCCACCTGGTAGAAGTACTGGGTGAGAGATGTAGTTTAGTAATCCTCTGCAACTCTACTGAGTGTTCAACAGTCAATCAGTTCTGCATGCAGCAGTATGAACTCAGCTTAGAATAACTACACTAGTTCAAGTCTTCAGCACTTTCCACTCAAAACATACTTCAACTAGTCCCCTCCATCGAGTTTTCTTGTGCACTTCATTCACCCAGAATGTTCACAATTCAAGAATGATCCCCCTAGCTGTCTTCAATGGGAAGTTTTATTAGCATGCCTAGGTCTTTTGGGTCAGTTTTCACTTAATGAGCCACCTTCTTTTGTTCCACTTTCTTGGGGAACATGACCACAAAAATAGGGAAGTTGCCACCTGCAACAGCTAGAAGTAGTTTGAGGATGCTGCCAAGTGTCAATATGCTCTCAACCTAGCCTACTCCACCAAGTGACTAGTAAAACACTCATTTAACAGCTTCCTTAAGTTGTTGTCTCATTTTTCATTTATTTATTAATAAAATATTCAGCAATTACATTCAATTATCCCTAACCCCACTTGGTAATTAATTACAAACTTTATAATAAAATATAACATAATGTTTCTTAAAACATAAAATGTTTTGCAAATTGGGGCATGTGACATAGGAAGGAGGTCAAACTGGGCACCACGGATGGCTACGCATCACAAGTCTCAATGACGGTAAGATACATGATTGACGACTGGGAGGCCCGCATCGTCTCTGACCACCTGGATTTAGGGAGGAATGGTGGCAAAATCAACCACTATTGCATGATCAAGAACATGATGGGGATGCTAATGGAAGATTTGACAAATAAATGGAGTGGAGCAAGAGATATGGCGCAGAGCATAAGGACTTTCCTAAACCAGACCGATGAGCATTTGAATAACTTGGGAGCAAAATTCAATTGGCGACACTACACCTTGCTTGCAATGACTAAGAGATGGTTGGTAGTGGGAACAAGGAGCAACATGGCATGGGTGGTGAGACGTCCGCAATAGCAGAAAGGTCCATGGTCCCTGAGCAGGAGCACCAGGACAACACTCGGCTAACAACGTTGGTGACAGCTAGCCCCCAACATGCGAAAATGGTTCGTGAGGAACCCAATAGTGATAGAGCCGCACAACCTTTGCAGGAGTTGCAATCGACCATTCAACCACACCGTGTGTGCGATGATAAATATGGACTAGTCCCATACTGGAGGAAGCACCAAAAACAACGGATGGGGAAGCTACCTCCTAAACTCTCCACGATTATCCCCGGTTCACTCTATATCTTTCAGTTTTTTTGGTGCTCTCTGATATGCATATGTTTTTTTTAATGTCAATTCACAGTCTTAATTACCTATTATGTAATATGTCAATCGGGGAATACCCCTCTAGGAAGGGTTATCTGTCAATTTTGAAAAAATTGAACAGAAATTCTAGTTTTTTTGAAAGACTTGGTGGGTGGCCAAATAGCCTCCGACCCTCGTAACATGATTTTAATACTATGTACTATGTTAATATGAAATTTCCACCAACTCAAAAAAAATGACCTCATAAAATATAAACAATAAAAAATAAAAAAATGGATAATTATAATAAAATTAACACATATCTATATAACTCTCCTTTTAGTGGTAAACATGTCTTCAAATTTTGCTTAGTAAAATGTTCTCATGTGAAAATATTTGATTTGTTTCTTTTAAAACTTTAGTAAATTCAAATTTAAAATAAATCTTTTTAATAAACTAAATTTATACAAAATCATATATATTTTTAGTGATAAACATATTACTAGTATTCAATTATTAATATTATTATAAGAACAAATTATTAAAATTTTCATTATAAATCATAAAGAATAACTCATTCCTTCCTTGATTAGCTTGGGAATCCTTTGCCCATTACATTAAAAAAAAACATTACTCATCCGTTTATATTCTTGAAGCATTCATTAGTTCTAATATTATTATAAAAACTAATTATTAAAATTTTCATTATAAATCATAAAGAATAACTCATTCCTTCCTTAATTAGCTTGGGAATCCTTTGCCCATTACATTAAAATAAAAACATTACTCATCCGTCTATATTCTTGAAGCATTCATTGTTTTATTAAATATGAGCTCTCGCTATCCTATTGACTAATATACCTTCAATTAAGTGAACTATAAGACATGCATTTTATTTATTATAAGTATTATGTCTTATTTATGTCTTATCTAAATGATACAAGTCTTCATTCCATTTAACAAAAGCTTTATATACAACATTTCAGTATATACGTAACTATATAGTTATAATAGCTTTTTATATTAGCTATTAAGTTAATATAGTTTGGGTGGTTGGGAGGAATGATTATTATCCTTTCCACCCAGGTTCAATTTTTATAAGAGACATGATGCTCTTGTGATCCCTTATATAATGCTTGATGATGTAAGATGACCATATTTTGATTCAGTTTTAATAGCATGTGTTGGTATTTTCCGTGGAATAGCCCTCTAACAAATTAATCAATTAATAAAATACATAAAGATTTCAAATAGTCAACACCAAATGTATACCAAATGTATAGTGGAGAAAACCAGAAAGAAAAACACTTCATAGTAAAACTACAATGTATTATATGGTGTGTACTGTTAATGGTCTATGACCGTATTATATAGGGCTTTGACATGGCTATCTCTAATTGAGATTCACTAAATCATTATTTCAGGTGGTGTTAATGGTCTATGACCGTATTGTATAGGGCTTTGACACGGCTATCTCTAATTGAGATTCACTAAATCATTATTTCAGGTGTAACCAACTCATTAACCCTTTAAAAACTTTTTATTAGCTACCATTAAATATTTATTTCTATAAAGGTCTATTAAAGCAAGATTTTTTTTCATGATGGATTGTATTATAAATAGCTTCAAAAAGATACATTGTAATAGTTCACAATACATCTCAGAGAGTTTTTAGCATAACTATGAGCACCCTATACAATTAACTAGAGTTTGAAAACTATTTCAAAATGACTAGCTATTATTATACTTATATAGATTTTGACAAGCTGTTTTAGCGAAATTTGGAAAAAATTAAACATAAAAACAGAAAATTAAGCAGAATTATTTCCACTTTCCATGACTTGATTAGTTAGTTTTTCACCAGCACGTCCATCTAAACTGGAAGTGTTCACATCTTCATCTAGATCTTCTTCCACACGCTTTCTTGAACTTAAAATATTCACATCAACCTAGATGGGTTATTGACCATCGATATTCCCACTTTCTGAATTTTCAGCAATTCTGGAGTTTTTTCCAACCATAAGATCTTCATGCTTTTCCACAGTTGGAAAAATTTCTTGTATTTGAGATTCACAATAGAGAACAATACCTTCAACTTCATTAAGACGAAAGTATAGACAAGACGTGTTGGCTGGAATCAGTTGAGTGGCTTGTTCTGCTTCATTCAAATGATAATCCAAGATAGGCACACGAGCAGTTAATTGATGTACTACCACAATCAAACCCTCCATTTACGATTTCAATCATCTTATTTGTCTGCGAATATCGTGAAGATTAGCTTGGGCATCTCGAATTATCTCAAAGATTTCCTCAACCTTTTTTCCATTGCTACTCTAGACTTTACTACAACAAGGCCCCACTCATTGATGAGCAAAGTTTTCATTGTTGACAAACCATTAATGACAAAGGAAGTCAAATATTGATGATATAGGCATTAGATGACATGGCAAGAAGAATAAGGGAAAGAAGATCACACACAATTTTCCCCTTGATGATGTGCTTGAAGACCACACACTTGTTAAAGAAGCATATACACTTGAAGAATTTGATGAATGGTAACTAAATAATGGCATGGTAGTTTGATTTTTTTGGGTGTTATGACTTAATGTCTTTATTAGAACACTTAACGAAAGCCCTTTCCATGATGATGTTGACGACTATTGTATTAATAACTAATGTGCACTCAGTTATTTGAATGTGGCACATTAAATAAACATCTTGTAAATAAAACTTGTATCAACCCCTTCAACAAGTCGGTCAGCCTCATAAAAGGGGCAATTTCCTAAAATTGCAATCAAAATAATTAATTAAAAAGACAAAAAGGGGCAAGTCGGCTAGCTAAGGTATTTATTTGTTCCTCCCTGAGTTATATATATACACAAGATTTATTTACACAAAATAGGAACAAAATTCGTGGGTTAATCTAGCTCTGATATTTTCAAGTGAGAAGACCGAGGTAGCAGCAACAAAGTGGATAAATGACAGTGACCTAAGGCAGAATTCAGAGGTTGTTGCAACAGTGTGTCTTTGTTTTTTTTTTCCTTTATTTCATCTATGATTTTCTAAATAACCAAGGAAACACAAGAGTTTTACATTTCAAGAACAAACCTTTGAATTTGGATAGTTGTAGCTACTCTGATATTTGGGTTCTAAATAGTTTTGTTCTATATTCTTTTTAAGAACTAAATTTGGTGATGTATGATGTTCTGAGGTAGCCATAACTAGGTGCAAGATGAAGTTTTCATAACAATCCTGGATATGAAGACTTGCCTCTTTTATTTTCACAATCTTTTGAAAGCTTGCAGACTTTCCTTCGATGTGATAAATTGGTTGTTTAAGTTGTGAATATAGTAGACAGTGAAAAGTTTTTCAGTGACAAGTGCATGACGTAACAAGTGAAGACACTTGAGGATTTAAGCAGACTTTATTGATATATTGATTACATAGAGTAAGATGAAGTGTGATTTCAATGAACAAGAGCAGACTTATATTATATGAGTAGATCCAGTGGAGATGAGCAGACTTTGTTGATTTGATAGAGATGACAGAATGACAAAAACAACATTTTGATGACATGACTAAGCAGTCATATGATATGACTTGACAGTGTGACTTGGATTTACATTAGACTAACTTGTGGTAGTAGTGATTCAATGACCTTGTTTAACAAATGACAAAGGAACTTAGAAGATGACAGTGACAAGTTAAAGTGACATGATTGAGTTGATCAGATTGATATGACAGAGTTAATAGCAGATTGATTTGACAATGACAGAGGTGTACTTGACAGAACAGTGACAAAACATTCTTGACAGTCATAGTAGGGTGATCAAGAGTTGATTGAGTTATGATGTGACACTCACAGAAATATGTGAAGGCAAGATGGGCCTTGTACCATTTTTCTTAGTAGGATCTAAGAAAATACCAAGCATAGTCTTGGATAGAAGTAGGTGCTTCTGTATAAGTAGGTTCTGATTTACCTCACGGTCGCAGCCATTTGAAATACAAAAAGATTAAAAACATTATATATTGTTTCTCTTGTGCAATGTGTTAATGATTATGTGTTTTATTTGATGAATGAATTGATTATTGAAGCATAGTCTATTGATGAATATGATGTTGATTTGAATGTGAAATGATGACTTAAGTTTTAGATTTTGAAGAAGTTAAAATTGAAGTATGTCCAAGCTCACCGATTCACCCCCCCCCCCCCCCTCGGGGAGCCATTGTGTCTAACAATTGGTATCATAGAAAGGCCTTCAACATAAGCCTAACAAGCTTGAAGGGATTTGGGGACACAATATGGAAGGATCAACAAATATCATTGACCATGAAGTTCCAGTCTTGGAGAAATCAGATTGTTTTGGATGGAGAAGTAAAATGAAAAGTTACTTGAAGCATTTTGGTGTTTGGGAAATAGTGGTTAATCCACCTAACAATCCCAACAAGAAGACAAAGGCAGCAATTGAGAAAGACAATAAAGTTGCGTTGAAGTTTTTGACGGACGGACTCTCAAGCCCTATAAAAGAAAGCATTGGAAAGTACACTTCAGCCAAGGATCTCTGGTTCAAGCTGGAATAAGAACACCAAAGGAGGAGTCAAGACAAAGAAAAGGAAGTAGAATTCCAGGATGAAAAGCAAGAAGAAAACATGTACAAGCTTCAAATACAAGTGAAGGTAAGTACTCTTCAATGGATGATAAATTTGGACGTAGTGATGATGAAGTTGTTCTTACAGAAGATGAAGAAGAAGTTTTGTTGAAAGAAAATAATGAATTTACAAGCACTTTGTCAGATATTGATCTTAGATTCAATCCAAGACTCGAGAATGAAATGATGAGGTCATCGAAAAATACAAAGAGGAGAAAACAGATTTGCTAATGAAGTTAAAACTCAAGAACAAAGACTTGCAAGGTAAGCTATAAGATCAAAATGATGAAATCAAGGAATTAAAGATTGGATTAGAAAAAGAGCAAGAAGAGATTGGTGTAGAAGCTAGATGGGATAATACTGATCTTAAGATTCAGTTGGAGGAAGATAAAATAATAGAAGATGTCATGAAGCTTTAGCTGGAAGAAAAAGAAAGAGAAAATCAAAGGCTTGAAATGGAGTTTTTGGTCTTAGAAAGAAGATTGAGAAGTCAAAAGATCATGTGAAGTTCAATGAAAGTACAATCACCTTGGATGAAATTTTGAAGTGTCAAAGGATTTCCTCTGATAAGTCTGACCTTAGGTTTAGAAAGGAAGAAGACAAATTCAAAGAAGTCTTGTGGTCCCCCAGAACTCCTGAAGCTGAATCCAGTAAGGTTGTTCATGCACTTGCACATGCCAACAAAGAAGTTGAAAATTCAAAAGTATCCTACGAAGATACTCCCACTCATCAAGGCCATTCATTTGAAAGAAGAAGGAAAAATCCAATATGGATCAAAACTTCAAGGTATGAAAATAGATTTAATGGATATTGTTTTTCTTGCTCTAATTTTGGTCATAAGGCTATGGAATGTAGATCCAATGGAAGAAGAAGTGTTGGAATCCCTAATGACAAAGTTAGGTGTTGGACATGTAATCATCTTGTCCATATTGTTGCTAACTGTCATATAATGAGGTGCTACTCATGTAGTGGTTCTGGTCACAAGGCTAAAGAATGCCCAAGTCAAAGGAGTCAACCTAGGAGGAGCCCATTATACACATCAACAAGGAGAACTAATGAATCATGGAAGAAGTATAACGAAGGAAATATTGAAGATCAGAATACAAGCAATCTAAGCCAAGGACACTCTAAGGCATGGGTAAGAAATAACATCCTGCTAGATTTAAATGAAGTTGATGATCAGTGCACAAATGAAGGTGGCTACCATGTGGCAAGCCATGCTTGAGGTCTCTTGAAAACCTTAAGTACACATTAATTTCATTAGTGGAGGATGAAGTCTAAGGTAAATTTTGGCCACTCCACGACAAGTAACAGGTCCAAGGATCGTGTTTTATACAAGGCAGGGATGAAGTCTAAATTATGTGAGGTGATCCAAAGAAGTGGCATAATGATAGGGGGAGGAAGAAATATATTGAAGATATCAAGCATCCAAAGAAATGAATACAAAAGGAAGATATTCATGATGAAGAAAGCTAATGTAGGTTCTGAACAGTATGATCAAGACAAAGATCAACATGTTGATGTGTGAGAAATGGATACATGGTAAATGATTATATTATTGACCCTCTCTCCAGCTCTGATATGATTGGAAATAAATTCTACATGAAACACTTATCTGGGAGTACTAAGGAAGCATGTAGCTTGGCCTTCATTGCACAAAAGTGTGAATAAATAGACACAGTCAAAGAAAAAACTTCAACAGAAAATGTCATACATGTCAAGGATTAGAGAGACAATTCTCTCAGCTCAAAATTGGTATCCAAGTTGGTTTAACTTGGAATATAAATATGTAAACCTGAAGCATTCACTAGGAAAATGAAATGTTTGATCCTAAAGAAAGCAGTTCGGATGACAAGTACAACGGTACTTGATAAAGGGAGCAGACATATGAAGACCAAGGTACTGAATATTTTTGAAGTATAATCTCAACAGTCTATTTGAAAGGAGGAGTACATACATATGCTATTGGCAAGCTGTTAGGAAGAATAGTATGGTCTCCGATGATAAAGACAACTCGATTTCTGAAGACAAATCAAAGTTAATTCTACATGATGTAAGAGACAACTCTCCTAGTCCATATTCTGACCCTTACACTTGCAAGATCAAGAAGATAGGTTTAAGAGCAGGCATGGAAAAATATTGATTAGATTTCTTTTTGGATTAGACTGAGTCTAGCTAGAACATAGTGACATACTCTTTTTTAGTAGAGTTAGTAAAACACAAATGAGCTTGTTTTCAAGAAAAAAAGTTGTGTTTGCATTGATGATTCCTAACTGAATTAAAGTCTGGGTGTAATTTTTTTTATGAAGTCTACACGAATCAGATTTGTGATTGTGTATCATAGTTTGAAGAAGGAAAGAATTTCATTTCATCTCAACCTAGAGAAATCTTGAAGACTAATTGATAAGGGACCATCTATGAGACAAGTTAAGTACTGTATACTGTTGTGCAGACACATAGTGTACCCAATGGCGGATTTTAAGTATTTTGGACAAAGAAGGTGAGTGGCAGATTTAAATATTGTTTGAAGACATCTTGAGGATAGATCATGGAAAAAGATTTACGTATGAAAGAAGTGTAGCAAGGGTGTATGCTTAAACATTAAATAGATGCAACAACGTAATAAATTTGAACTGCATTCCTGTTCACCTGAAGGTTGAAATTGAGAAACAAAGAAGTGGTAAATATGCCTGCAGCGAATATAATACTGATATAAAATTCCTGCAGAAATCATAAAATGCTCTTAGAGCTTTACAAAATTCCCGCCAAAGCATATGAGAAATGTCTGCAAGCATCGCATTGGTGGCTTACCATGTGATGAATATGATATTTCAATAATTGTTAGAATAATCAACCCATAGTTTACCCACTTAGACATTAATTCATTTATTTTTGTCTTATTTGCCTAGTTCATGTGTCCCACCTTGTGCAAGTTGCTATTTGCCTATCCATAGAGGTCAAACTTGCCAAATTTGACTCATGTAGCGCATGGGAGAGCTAAAGGAATAAATTCTGCTTTATTCCTGGCCTCCTAGGCGCCCTTCTGCTTTTTCTGCTTTATTGCCTGCTTTTTCAGTGTTTTAAGGCAAAAGGAAAAGCTAGACTAGGTGAGGTTGACTTGTTTTTTGTCCTACACATCCTCCTCTCTTTTCTCCATGAAAAAGCATGTATGAGCTGCCATTCCACCACTCTTTAGCTTGCATATGCCTTTTTTCCAATTCGTGAGCTCCATGACAGATTTGGGATCAGCTTTTTACACCTATGGGGGATTTGCTTATTTTTGGTAAGCTTGCTTTATGCTAGATTTGGATGCCTCCTCATGCATTCGATTTCTTGATGTATTCTATTTATTCAGAAACCTATGTTATTATAGGGTTGGCTATTGTACACTCAGTTAATACAATTTAGTGTTATAGCTCCATATTCAGTCTCTCTTGTTAGCAATTTTGCATGATCAATTGATAATTGTTGTGAGTAAAATTAATCTATTGCTGGACTTAATTTCCACATGGTATCAGAGCCATTGTAGGTTGTTTATCTCCTTCAAAAATTGTTTTGCAAGTTCGACATCAAGACTGGGAGCCTTCTACTGACAGTCGGGACAGATTTTCTAGAGCTATGGATCAATCACAGAAAACTATCTTGACTCCTTTCAATTTATTTGAA
>LPNX010634456.1:150990-200282 GCA_001517045.1 Pseudotsuga menziesii
ATTATGCCCAACTCGGGGGTGGTAGCGTTGCTGAGAGGTTGATGAGCACGCTAGCCTATGGTTGGGTGGAACGTTGTAGTGACGTAGCTGGTTGCGGATCAAACTCTTCATAAGATAAGTGCTCTTGTGTATTTTACCTCTGCAATTCTACATTTACTGCTAATGAAAATGAGATGAACATGTTGAAAGAATGATTGTGTGAATGCATGTTGATTCCGCTGTGCAAGATGAATTAATTAAACTGTGTATGATGAACAATTGAATTTGTGCATGTTATACTGTTCATGCATTCTTCTCAGCATTCTGTCTATGTAATTTTTATGCCTGTACATGTTCATGGGCGCTTAGCCCAGCCTGAGAAAGCAAGTAGTCGCGTCCTCTTTGCCGGTCGCAGGCATGGGGACGTGACACACATTAAATAAACATCTTGTAAATAAAACTTGTATCAACCTCTTCAACAAGTCGGCCAACCTGATAAAAGGGGCAATTTCCTAAAATTGCAATCAAAATAATTAATTAAAAATACAAAAAAAGGGGCAGGTCGGTCAGCTAAGGTATTTATTTGTTCCTCCACGAATTCTGTATATATACAAGAGTTATTTATATAAAATGGGAGCAAAATTCGTGGGTTAATCTAACTCTGATATTTTCGGGTGAGCAGACTAAGGTAGCAGCAACAGAGTGGATAAATGACAGACCTAAGGAAGAATTCAGAGGTTGCGGCCACAGTGTGTATTTGTTTTTTTTCCTTTATTTCATCTTTGATTTTCTAAATAACCAAGGCAACACAGGAGTTTTACATTTCAAGAACAAATCTCTGATTTTGGACAGTTGTAGCTACTCTGATATTTGGGTTCTAAATAGTTTTGTTCTATATTCTTTTGAAGATATGAATTCGGTGATGTATGGTGTTTTGAGGCAGCCATAACTAGGTGTAAGATGAAGTTTTTATAACAATCCTAGATATGAAGACTTACCTCTCTTATTTTCACAATTTTTCGAAATCTTGCAGACTTTCCTTCAATGTGATAATTTAGTTGTTTAAGTTGACAATACGACAGACAGTTAAAAGTTTTTCAGTGACAAGTGCATGACATAACAAGTGAAGACACTTGAGGATTTAAGCATACTTTATTGATATACTGATTACATAGAGTGAGATGAAGTGTGATTGCAATGAACAAGAGCAGACTTAGATGATATGAGCAGATCCAGTGGAGATCAGCAGACTTTGTTGATTTGACAGAGATGACAGAATGACAAAAAAATCCTTTTGATGACATGACTAAGCAATCATATGATATGATGTGATAGTGTGACTTGGATTTACATTAGACTGACTTGTGGTAGCAATGATTCAATGACCTTGTTTAACAAATGACAAAGGAAGTTAGAAGATGACAGTGATAAGTTAAAATGACATGATTGAGTTGATCATATTGATATGACATAGTTAATAGCATATTGATTTGATAGTGACTTAGCACTTGACAGTGACAGAGGTGTACTTGACAGAAAAAATTCTTGGCAGTCATAGCAGGGTGATCAAGAGTTGATTGAGTTATTATGTGACACTGACAGAAATATTTGAAGGCAAGCTGGGCCTTGTACCATTTTTCTTAGTATGATCTAAGAAAAGACCAAGCAGAGTCTTGGATAGAAGTAGGTGCTTCTGTATCAGTAGGTGCTGATTTACCACTTAGTCACAGCCGTTTGAAATACAAAAAGATTACAAACATTATATCTTGTGTCTCTTGTGCAATGTGTTGATGATTACGTGTTTTATTTGATGAATGAATTGATTATTGAAGCATAGTCTATTGATGAATATGATGTTGAATTGAATGTGAAATGATGACTTAAGTTTTAGAGTTTGAAGAAGTTAAAATTGAAGTAAGTCCAAGCTCACCGATTCACCCCCCCTCTCGATGAGCCATTGTGTCTAACACTTTGAATATCCTATATCTCGGCCTCCCAATTTAGTATGTAGGGAGAGCTATGAGTCTAAACCTCTACGAATTAACAAGAGGTAGATATCTTAAATTATAAAGAGAAATTGATATTTCCTCAAACGTCCCAGAATCCCAAACCTTCCATACCAGTCCTGAGTGCAGATTCCAAATGGGGACATTAGCAAGTTTCCTGCAAATGGGGCTCTCCAAACCCGGTGTTGATTATAATATGAAGTCACTCTACCATTTCACATGAAAAGGCATTAGAATCCACAAAATCCCACGCCACCATTCCAAATTCAATGTTTCAACCAGATCACCTCCCGCCAACACTATCCACAAAATGACAATCCTAATATAGGTTATCCCAGAAACACGAAATGGCTTCTTAGTGAAGCTTCCTAAAAGTACCTCCACACACCCATAACATAATCCTATATGTGTGAACCTAGATCGCTCAAGAAGTTTCATTTACCCAAGTGTCTTGAAACCTCCACATGGTCAGTTGGAGTAATGGATGCATTAAACCATCTTGTCATCGTTTATGTTCATTAATGCCTAATGAGAACATCAAAATTTGCATATATAACATTAAGAGAGCCAACATGATTAAATTTGATCCCATTTTTTAATACCCCTTGAGGTATACATGAAACTTCATTTGGTAATTTATCTGCTATAGCACTATGCTCTCATCGAACATGATAGAACTTGATGTTCAAAATTTGAGGGAGGAGAGCAATAATTTATTTATGAAGTCTTCTTGCAATTTGATCCAACACATTTTGCTCTAATTTCTACTTTTTCACAACATTTTGCTCTGATTTCTACTTTTCCACAACCTTCTCTACATTTAGTCAAATACAATACAAACCACTAAGAAAGACTATTCGTTCCTAACAATTGTGGCATAAGCGCAAGACAATCAAATCCCTACTTTTGTCTAGGCTTCAACTTTGTTTGTGACAAAGGTGTTAAAGGTCATTTTAAGCTATTTGACATACTACACTATTTATCTCTTGACATTTAGAACTTCATATTCTAATGTTTTCTTAGTCATTATTATGATTTGTATGTACACATCTTGTTTTGTTTGTGGGCAATTATTAGAGCTCGACTCTCTGCTCACTGAATCTATGCAACAGAGTCATGATTATGATTTAAATGTGCATATCCTAATTTGTTTGTAGAAAATTATGAGAAATCAACTTTCTACTTAGTGAATCTAAGCAATGATAGCCATGATTATTCTTATATTCATACTTCTAGATTTAGTTAATTCATTGTATGTACTTTTGAAAGCAAATAAAGATAATATTGAATCTCGAACTACCCAAAGACAACAAGGTTAATGATTTGAGGTTCACATGCTTTATAATAGTTGATTCCCAAAATGTTTATGTAATATTACTCATAAATGATGTGAGCATGTCTTTTATTAACTTTAAAAGCAAATCAAGTTTACGTGAAACACACCAAAAAAATTAAAAAAATATTTCTAAAATAAATCAACTTTTCTTTAAACATAAAAAATAAAAAATTATAATCATTTACATAAATTATGAAAACCTATCTTTTTATAGATCACCATAAAGCTTTCCAAAACTTTGATAAAAAATATGAATGATTAAACACAAAACCACAAGAAAGTATCAACTCACTATCATTACAGAAAAGTAGACTAGAAGATGCCAAGAGGAAGAAATGACTCTCGCTATGAATGTAGGCCTGTAATATGTTAGTCTTTTGGTTTTTGATGGACCCCACATCAAAATGGATCTATGAAGGTTATAGTCACTATATTTGGATGTGACGTGTCATTCCTAGATGGTTACAAAGTTTTCCATAAGCTTTTTTTTCAGATGGAAAGATCCACGGGAAACCCAGCAATACTTCCCCACATTCGTGGATGGTAGAGGTGGTAAACCGCCGGCCATCCTAGCAGAAGGCCTAACCCCAGAGGACCCAAGGCTCGAACTCATGACCTCCCCCCAAACCGAGAGAGTGTGCGCACGTCTTACCAATTGAGATAACCCTTAGGGCTCCAAAAGTTTTCCATAAGCTATTTGTTCAATGGCACCTTCAAAAAAGTCACAGAAAAGTCTCGCTTGGTTTTTCTACGTTTATTTCTTTGGGTGTTTCACTTATGTTTCCCTCTTTTAAAATTTAAATTAATAATAATAATGATGTAAAAACTTTGACCCTGCATTATGATCTTATATTCATTACTTTATATATAAAAAATAACTACTTCATTGCATAGTCTAACCATTTGAAAAGTGGTCATTATAGGATGGAACCCACATAAAAGCATGTTACAATTTGTTCGGATAAGGGGCCAAGGGACATGGAATAATTATTATCAGCATAGATCTAAGTCCTCGGTTCTATCAAGCGTCGAGAGGGATCAAATCTCTCAAGGTGCAAACCTCTTCTTAGGTATTGCACTCAACGAGCTATCAACTTTGGTGTGTCCTATATATAGCCATTGCTTTGATTCAAACCAAAATACACATATTTTTATTTAAGGTCCACATGTAATATTTTTATCATTAATATTTAATATTATTTATGGCCGACATATAATATTTAATATTATTTATGACTGACATAAAATATTTTTTATTATTTTTTATTTTGTTAGGAACGAACATTACAACATCTACCCTTACATGGTTTTAAAACCATATGCAAGGCCCTCCTAAAACCATGGATTGTTTAGGAGGCCTTGCACATGGTCTTGAAACCATTTTCAAGTCCCTCCTAAACCATGTATAATAAAACCATGGGTTGTTTAGGAGGCCTTGCACATGGTTTTAAAACCATGTGCAAGGCCCTTCTAAACCATGTATAATAAAACCATGGGTTGTTTAGAAGGCCTTGCACATGGTTTTAAAACCATGTGCAAGGCCAACATTTTTTCTTTGCGGATAATTAAATTTTTTATTTTTTATTATTTTGATAGGTAGGAACATTACAACATCTCCCCCATATTGTGTTTTTTTTCTGACCCACATTTTTTTTTTGTGGATAATTAAATTTTTACTTTTTAATTGTTTTGTTAGGTAGGAACATTACAACATCTCCCCATAAATGGGTTTAAAACCATATGCAAGACCTTCCTAAAACCATGGGTTGTTTAGAAGGGCACATGGTTTTAAAACCATGTGCAAGGCCAACATTTTTTCTTTGCGGATAATTAAATTTTTTATTTTTTATTATTTTGATAGGTAGGAACATTACAACATCTCCCCCATATTGTGTTTTTTTTCTGACCCACATTTTTTTTTTGTGGATAATTAAATTTTTACTTTTTAATTGTTTTGTTAGGTAGGAACATTACAACATCTCCCCCATATTAGGTTGTTTTTGTGGCCGACATTTATTTTGGCGGATAATTAAAACTTTTATTTTTTATTATTTTGTTAGTAACAAAGGTTACAAGATCTCCCTCATATTAAGTTTTTTTTACCGACAATTATTTTGGCGGATAATTAAAATTTTTATTTTTTATTATTTTGCTAGTGTAACGTTACAACATAATAAATTTTTTACTACCAGCATAGATCCAAATCCTATGCTCTATCAAGCGCCGAGAGAGATCAAATCTTTGGAGTTGCAGACCTCTTCTTAAGTATTGCACTCAACTATCAGCTTTAATGTGATTCAGACCAAAAGGCACATCTTTTTATTTAAGGTTCACAAATAATATTTTTATTATTAATATTTAATACTATTTATGGCTGCATATAATATTTTTTATTTTGTTAGTAAAGAACATTAAAACATCTCCCCCATGCATAGTTTTAAAACCATGTGCAAGGTCTTCCTAAAATCATGTGTTGTTTAGGAGGCCTTGCACATGGTATTAAAACCATTTGCAACTACCTCCTAAACCATGTACAACCATGTACAATAAAACCATGGGTTTTTTAGGAGGCCTTGCACATGGTTTTAAAACCATGTGCACTACCAACATTTTCTTTGCCGATAATTCAATTTTTTATTATTTTGTTAAGAAGAAACATTACAACAGCTCCCCTATATTGTGTTGTTTTTCTCACCGACATTTTTTATGGCCGATAATTAAATTTTTTATTTATTTTTTATTATTTTGTTAGGTACAAACATTAGAACATCTCTCCCATATTAGGTTGTTTTTGTGGCCGACATTTATTTTGGAAGATAATTAAAAGTTTTGTTTTTTATAGCCGACATCTATGTAACGTTACGTAACGTTACAAGATCTCCCCCATACTGGGCTGTAAAGCGCCTCTCGGCGCAATTATTTATAGCCGACATTTACAAGAGTAACGTTACGTAACGTTACATAACGTTACGTAACGTTACATAACGTGATGTAACGTTACAAGATCTCCCCTATACTAGGCTATAGAGCGTCTCTTGACGCAACAAAGTGAAATTTATTGCACTTGTCATCTTGTATATGGTTTACTTTGCTTTTTAAAATGGTTTATAGGCTGGTTGGAATACCATTTGCAAAAGTTTCATCGTACCATTCCTATGGAATATAGAGGTTGGTCTCGAGGTCAAGAGAAAATGTCACTTTACTTTTTCAATGTCAATATCTTTGATAAATACCTTCCTCTTTTCTAATTAGAAATTATAAATATGATATTGTATAAAATAATAATACTTGATTTATTTTGTGGAGACATTTCCTCTTTTGTCAATCTTTGCTATCTCTTTTGTTCTTAAAATTTTGATTAATAACTAATCCACATAACTCACATTTACCATAGTGGTGCTCCACCCACATAACACGAGTGTCCAACCACCATATTCTCCTCCTATTGGCTATCCATGCAAGACAATTAATACTTTGAGTGGATCAATAATGCACAATCTCTCCTTTTTAAATGTTCTCTCCCTCATTGCTACTTTGAGTGGATCAATGTCTCTATCAACATATCATTTTCACATTGCTCATTGCTTGTTTGATGGTTTAGTTAGAGATAATTTTTTCAATATTTTTCTAGTGAATAAAAAAAATATTTATATATATATTATATTTAATTAATATAATAATTTGTTTATAAAGTTAGATTGTAAAGTTAAAGTAAGTGGTTATGAGTAATTGGAAAAAAAATTGTAAATTTAAAATTATGAGTTCAAATTCTTCATACATTTACTTAAAATAATATATTAATTTATTAAAAATATTTAAAAATTATTCAAATAATAATATTTATCATTTCAAATAAATAATTAAATATTTAAAAACATTTCTATTAAAAAAACTAAAATTTTAGTGGTTACCTTGAGATCCAACCTGCATTAAAACGGTATTTGAAGCATGGAGCGTAAATTTTAATTTATTAATAGTCACAAGATAGATTCGAAATTTGATCTATAAGCCCTTAAGCAAAGTGTAGATGTATAAAAAATGAATCTATATATATATAAATGCATGATGAGGTATGAGAACTAAAGTTAAATGGGCCACTTTATGTTAACTTAGATAATTAAAACCTTCATTATCATTATCATTATCATATATATAAAGGCATGATGAGGTATGAGAACTAAAGTTAAATGGGCCACTTTATGTTAACCTAGATAATTAAAACCTTCATTATCATTGTCATAAAGAAATACTTTCGTTGACTTATATCTATGATAAATCATTTTAAAAGTACATTTATATTAATGTTTTTTTATTAACTTTATATTTAAATTTAAATATAATAACCTTATTAAACTAAACTCATTTAAGTTATATATATATATATATATATATATATATATATATATATATTAATTAATTTATATATTAATTTTATGTGTTACATGTCAATTCCATCTAAATCCATTGTAATACGTCGAAAATCAACCGCGGAAGAATCATATATATAATGGGACAAATCCTGCAATCTTGTGAATAGAAACTCCATAAAAATAGTAGTTGTACTGTAAGAATCATATAGACAAGAAACCATAATATGACATTTGTAGAAGGGTATGTATTATATGAGGCATTATGTTATGCCAATGTGTACATCAAGTAAATTGATGACATACCATGCATAATGGTTTGATTTGGAAATTGAGATAATAACAAAAGGGAAGGAGGATTAGTCCAAATGAATGAAAAAATGTTATCTAAAGAGTAAATCATTTATCTTTCATCAAATTTTTATGCAATAATTGTTTACACTAAACTTGATAATATATATTTGATCTCATATTATTCATTTTGATTTCATGTATACATTAATGAATTCAGAAATTCATGTCATTAATAAATTTGTTCTTTACAATGCAAAAGGCAATGCAACCATGGGTTGCATTATACAAAGATAAAAGAGGGATATGGGATAGCGACAAGAAAGAGTTCAAATGATTGAATGGTAGAAGTATGCCTTAGATTGATTATAAAAAAAATGTTAAATATCTATCCCAATAGTTGTGTGGTTGATCGAATCAGAGAAAAATATGGTGCATCTAGTCATTACCCACACGATGAAGATGATGCACTCAACATAGGGATTGAGTGCAACAACTCTATAATAATATCTCTAAGTGCATTGTTCAATTTATGATGCATGTTTGAATTAACATGTATTATGTTTTTATTAATGCTTGGGTTAACATATGACATCATCCTTTGTTCACATATTTTAGGTGCATTTGTTCACATCTATGTGGGCATATGGACATCATTTTCAAACTAAAGATGTTGATGACGTGTCACACTAGATTATGGAGTGGAGGTTGAGTTTGACCATTATATTCATGGTAGCTATTGTAATCATAACTTAATAAAGGAGAAGTTAGTTGTGTTGAGAAGATACAAGAGATCATGAAAGTGGATTTCTCATCTTTCCAATGCGTTATTTTAGGTGCAAGTGGTGGGATATTTTCAACTAGAGTAATGTAAAGGAAGACCATGATAGTGGGATAATATGTATCAAATTTTAAAAGGATGCAAGATGAAACTAGGGAGCCTTATGTTTTCCCAAAACAAAACACTACAAGCAAATGATAAATAAAATAAAATAAAAACACATTTCTTAAAACGCCAAGTTTATAATGCCAAGCAACGGATATATATATATAATGAAGGTGATGTCAACAAAGAGTGATATGCACATGTGTTATTTCAACATTTATATTGCGGATGTGTCATTTTATTTTTGCTATCTATAATTGGTTGATTGTGTCTTTTAATTCCATTTATGATGTTGGAAATGAAATGTTAACCATTTACAACCACCTTGTTAAAAATAAATTAAATAGTATAAGCATAAAATGTGGTTTAGATATATATTTATTGTTGATATTAAGTTATATCATTACAATTATTTGTATTATATATTTCAAATATAATAGGTTTTCCATAAAATCATATATATTTTAATTATTTGTTTGAGACAAACTCGTTGTAATATCTCCAATTTTGACTTGAATATATTTAACCAAAATTATGTAAATGATGTAAATATGCTAACATGGATTCTTAGTGTGGAGCAAGGCCAAGACTCGACTAGTGAATGGCCAGGCATGTATGATGTATATATTTTTGTTTGGACTGTATGGTTGGCTTGTCATGCTAACTCAAAATATATGTAAATATTAGGTTACATAAATAAAATAATGGTCCAAGATGGCTATGTAAATAACACTACAAGGGATATGATTCCACCAGAGGAGAAAAGGAAAGGGGGCCTATTGGAGACTAAATCCTTTGTTTACAAGTGTCAACCTTAGAGCTCATCCAAATTCTACCATGTCCTTTAAGTGAACCAATTACCTTCTTTTGATTAATTCCAATCATTGAATGTATGTTGAAGTTGGTGGGAAAAGTCGCCTCATGTAGGTATTGAAGCATGAGGATGAATGCACTTTTGTGACAGTTATGTCAGCTATTAGAAGTCATTTCTTTTATGGTTAGAAGCTACGCCAATTGTCTTGTAACTATCATCTCATATCCCTTGGAGTCAACACTCATTCCATAATTCTCTCATGCAGATCTACACTATGTAGAGCTTCCCATTATTGTTCATTACCATTACTAGACCGTGTATAACCTAGGAATTAGGATTTAGAGACAAAGATGCTGATTTGGAAGGGAAAATATATGGTTGTAGGTGAGTAGAGAGGGTGTATAAGCTAGGAACCCTTACCCATTGAGTTTTTCTACTCACAGATGCTTGAGCAAACACAAATTAAGGCTACAGGTGGTTCTCAAATAACATATAACAGGTTGGTATTCTTCTATGCACACACTGGAAACACTTGACATGATCGATCGCCCAAGAGAACCATGGATTGGTGAAGGGGATACATGAGCCCAGAAGGGTGTTGCATGGGGAAAATATTTAGGGGCAAAGGATGTGAAGGCTAAGTAAGATCCTTATAGAGTTCTATATGATCATTTGACTAATAAAAAGAGAGCATAATGAGTTGTGGGATGAGAGAGAGAAGCATGTATATGTTCATTCACCCTGGTGGCCACATAGCCCAACTTGGGAATGGCATCTTAGCAGAAAGAGTATATGCTAGACAAAGTGCATACTGTTGGGTGAAAAATCGCTCTTACATATCCAATTGCTTGGATCTTCTTTGTTTTATATACAAGTATTCTCTTGTATTTGAATATGTAATGTTTTTATTTCATGTCTGTGATGATTATTCTTTTATATGCATGTTATGTGTCTGTGGATCAAGTTTATTTCCATTGTGTATTTTTATTATGCATTTGAAAATGAATTTAAAATGTTATGAATTCATAATATGTCTGTGGGAAAAAATTTAGAAGCCCATAATTAGTTCATGTCCCATTATATTGGCTAGATTGATGGATGGGGACGTGACGCTCATGTCAACTTTCCTTATAATAATTGTACATAAGAGATTATTCCATCCACAAATACTACAATCTATATCTCTCTATCCTCAGTTAAATACATGTCTCACTATAATGTATATTGTAATTATTTTTAGTTCAATCCTCTTCAAATAAAATAACACAAAATATAACTAGATTTCAACTTGAAAAAATAATTTCACAATTGTCTTGTAATATTTAGGAAAATTCCATTTATTTGTCAAACTATTTTCATTTTCAAACCATAAGGTGATACAATTACAATATTGTAATTATTATATTAAAACATTTATATAGTTATAATATTATTTTATTTAAAATAATACAAATCTAAAGAATTTTAATTGAAGAAATGTTGCCTTTTTTTTTGAATCTATTGTTTTGTTATATGCAAATGTTAATGGAAGTGAGTTCACCTACATCTCTATTGAGATATCAACCTCATTATTTAAAAAATTCAACCAAATTATTTAATAAATTCCTAGAAAATACTTTA
Source organism: Pseudotsuga menziesii (assembly GCA_001517045.1). Classification (NCBI taxonomy): domain Eukaryota; kingdom Viridiplantae; phylum Streptophyta; class Pinopsida; order Pinales; family Pinaceae; genus Pseudotsuga; species Pseudotsuga menziesii. The sequence goes on from LPNX010634456.1 coordinate 162,290, forward strand.
ATTAAGTTTATTTAACCACTTATCAACAAGATTTCTGAAATAATGAGAAGGTTTACTTAACTCACCAACAAGGTTTGAAGGCATGATAAAATATTTGAAAAAACTCAACATCAAGATGTGAAGTAACTATAATAAGAGTTTATTAAAATCCATAAAAATGTCAAATCCATTTTAAGAAAGTCCATATCATGAACAAAATGCATCACTACTCCATGTATCAAGGTTTCATAACATCAAAATATTATTTACACAACATGTATTATCCCATAAGATCATCTTCACCTAAAATATAGATCATAAGTGATCACTATTCAATACTTTTTGTAAATTAATAAAGAAATTATCACATACCTTAAATCTTTAAGTTGTGTAATTATTTAAATTATGAGATTTGTAAAGTTCGGATTATTTTGTTTCTCGATGTTTTGAACCTAAGTCAATATTCACCATCATGCCATTTAGTTGAATATGGCACCACTTCATTATGGAATTATTACCAATCGATTAAAACTTTATACTCCTTTAATTAAAAAATTATCTATATCAAGCAATAAAAAAAGACTCCATTTAACTCAATCCATTGAGCTTATTTACATTGTTGTTATATATTACAATTTTCATTCAAGGTAAAGTGTTTATATCATGATTTAACTCATATTAATTATATTGTTAGATTTAGTGATTTTATCAAAATTTATGAGAAGTTTAATTTAAAGACACGACGATCAATAAAAGTATTTATCATTAGCATGCATGTAATACATTTTACGAATCAAACAATATCAATGTCAATATTATATGCAACACATAAAGTATATACATGAATAATAATATCAAAATCATGCAAGTATGTCAAATATATATGCATCTCATGTCAAATAGACATCGCAACAATCAATATACATGTCATGAACCGACAAGTCCTCCACTAGAGATAGATACATTAATACCTTAGCCAACAAATATAAAGGAATCAATAGCTCTACTAGGTACTTGAATGTAGAAAGTAACATCTCATATATCTCTACCCCAACATCTATATCACAGTGGTGCTCAATCATGGGTAGTGTTTTTACTAGTGTAGGCTAATGAGGTAATGCAAGTGGACAGTCTAGTAGCAAATGAAGTGATGGTGGTTAGTCTAGTGCTTGGTTGGGTGAAGGATTAGGATATTGTGATCCATGTGACGAATTATGAAAGGATGGTGGTTGATATGATAAATTATGAGGAGATGGTGGTCAGTCTATTGATAAGTTGAGTGAAGGATGAGGGGATGGTGATCCATCTAGTGGAGCATGGGAGGATTTTGTTCAGTATATTAGTAGATGATGATATGGTGTTGGTATAGTACTTGGTTGGGTAAAGGATGAGAGGGTTGTGGTATGTGGAAGATGAGGGGATGGTATTGCATTTGGTGAAGGATGATGGGATGGTTTTGCATATGGTGAAGGATGAGCATATGGTGGTCAATCAGGATCATATTATTTAGATTATGAATTGTATGAACTTATCTGAGCATGATCCCTTAACCTCTCAACTAGGTTGAGGGAGATGAAAACATGATGCATCAATAGCCTCATGTCATGAGAAATAGAGGACCATATATCTGATATATTGGTTACCCATATGATCTCTCAAACATGTACATTTATCACTCCATGCATAATTATCAACACATAGATGTGATATGTCACCTCCATACTATATGATTTATCATTTATGGCATGTTGTGTCTCCATACCCAAGACTGTTGACCCTCCTCAACATCTATTATATCCACATCTTATTGGGGAGGAATGTAAAACATATGTTCCAATATCTGCAAAATAATAGACAACAATAATTAGATAATTTAAACAAAAAGGTACAACAAATTACATGTGCATTAAATAGGAAAACAAAAATATGCAACTAGATTAATCAAAATATGATGAGATTTTTATTTCAATTGTATGTTGGCTTAGCCTGAGTAAATAGGGTGTTTTCACATCCTCTCTAGTTCTTTCCTACATAAGTGTAATATTCAAGATCGAATATTGGATCATCCTCATCAGCAAAAAAAAAAATCTTTAAAGAAATAGCATGCCTACACAATCACTCTATCTTTCCCCTCTTGGGAAACATATACCCTTGCACCAATGATTGGGGGATCTGGGAATTCCCATATATGGTGGGATATAAGAGAATCATTGGTAAATTATTCACTGGGGACATCAAGGCATTGTCTCACACTACAAGGACCCCTATATTACTCCCATGCATTTCTTACTTTAAGTGGAAACACACATCAATCATCGACATGGGAGGGAAGTGAGGGAATGTTGGTTGGGTGACTAGAAACATATCAAAATATAAAGGTAATATATCTGATGCAAATGATAAGAATAACATCCCATCAAGAAAAATGAGACAACAATCCAAAGCAAAAAAAATGTCTCAAAAGTGGTCAGCCATCGAATCAATCTCGATCTTTGAAATAAACTATATATGTAATACATGAAAGAGAAAATAATGTTCTTCCCATAAAAGGTAGAGTGTGATAATGCAATGACCAAAAGAAACAAGAACCTATCCTTGTTTTCCCTAAATGCTTGCAAACAAAATTGGCCACAAACAACCTAAAAGTCACCAAGGTCAACAATATATGTATTTCCAAAACATTGAACATATGCTAACTAAATTTCTCTTAGGATGCTAGGTAGTATATAGGGAATTGGTTAAAATCCTTACTCTTCTAGACATCTTGGTAATAAAATAAATATCCTCCTCTATGGGATGGTAAAAAAATAAAGACCAACCCTGAATACCTACATATCATGATGCCAATTGTTATCAATCTATTTTTTCTCACATGTTCTATCAGATCTCTTTAACACGATAATATACTATAACCACATGCATAGCTTGTCATAATCAATACCTCCATCTCCTTGTGTAACCTCTCTCAGCAAAATTGGAAAACCTATCAAAACATTGACCATCAGGAGACCTCCTCCTACCAAATTCGGACCTCCTGGTGATAGAATAGTTTATTGGAACAAATGAGGAGTCTATCCAACTCATATGTTCATTGCATTAAGTCTGTGCCAAGCATAGAAAATATCCTAAATGTGTGATATTAATCTCTGCATAATATTTGGAAAGCTCGAGTTTTCCCTCCAAAATTCATGGCTTTTGATAACTGGCATAAATCAATAGAAATTACAAAAGAATCGGTTTCGAGATGAAAATATCAAGATTACCAAAAATATAGAAAGATACAAGCTTTCTCCCAAATCAGACTCAAGAAGGAGAATAATTTTCTAGGTTTCTCATCCCAATTCCATAGGGAACCATACAAAGCCACATTATCTATTCCTCCATCCCTATTTCTCCACTCCCTATTCATTCTATTCTTCATTCTATTCCTTCCATTCCATCCTCCATTACTGAATAGAGTTATGCTACTATATTTTTGAGAGAATAAGAATGGCATTCCTTCCTATATCTCCCATCTATCCCACAAGTACCAAGAGAAGGATCCAAGAGCATTCAGAGAATAAAAGGACCCTCTCTACAAAGTAGTTTGGAGACCACCTTTACATCATTAAGTAACTATCAAGGTGTGTGCATTGTAATTGCCTCATTCATTGGTAAATATTAATGTAAAACCATTCTTTCTACTATGAAACATCTTACTTCTGCAAGGTTTTGTGAATATATTCATATACATGTTTCATCGCTTTACATCAATTAAAATTAATTTTCTTGGATTTAATCTAACATTGTATGTTGTCTAAGTTGTGACACTTAGATCAGGCCTTTGATAACCTTTGTTGTAGAAATCCATCAATTTATTGGTTACTCAAATGGGGATATTGATCCATATAATATTCTTGATTTCACTTATTCTTTCTACCTATTCATTATTTGTTCTTTTGCTTTAGGTTCTCCTCAGGTTGTGAACCATGATGACTAGATCAAACCTCAAGTAACTCCCTAAAAACCCACTATTTCTTTGATTTTATAATGTGGAACTCTTTTTCGGCCCCTTTTCTGTGGTATCCTAATGTAGGTTGTTTCCTCCACAACAAGTGCACAACCCCCTTTCAGTAGGAATATTTAGTTTTTTTGGTGAAATTATTTATTATCTTAATTTTCTATATTTTCATACCACTAGGATCGTGATAGACATCTGTGTGCTCTACCTCTAGGGTCTTCCTTTTTTCTTACTTTGAGTTTGAATACAAGTTAATTGGTGCTTTAAGTTTTAGTAAATCAATTCATTGGAAACTTTGGATTTGAAGCTTCAATTTACTAGGTAAGAAGGAGAACCACCTCCTTATTCTAGAGTTTTTTCTCTTTTCTTGAAATTGTCCATACTAAATTATTTTCTTTAACCCCTAGGCTTTGAGTGAATTTCCATTATTAGTTTGTTGAATTAAATTTATGAAACATCATTTAAGTTTCATTTACTTTCAACCATTTATTTTCGCTTATAATTTTTTAAGTTGATTATTGTCACTTGCACACATGTCACACATAAAAACTACGCTTTTTTTGTTTATACCACCAAAGTTCAAACTTAAATTTTTTCTTAACTTAAACCAATTTAACCTTATTTGGGGACCAAAAGGAATTGACAGTTAGGTTAAGGACACACGAATAAGCATTCAAACAATTTTCCACAATGATTTTACATTTGAAACAAATTTTTTTCCCATCTAGGGAGCTAAAATCATTTTGTATTAGACATAGTTATGACTAATTTTACAATAAGACCTTCCTTTCAAGGTGGCACGTGCCAAGAATATGATAGAAGGTATATTTGGGTCACTTTTTTCTCTCAGTATTAAGATCCGGTGTATCATCTATTTCAATTGAAAGTGCAAGAAACCTTTCATAAATGTCTCAAAAGAAGGTATCCTAGTAACCATTCTATTAGGGATATTTCCTTGGGTGGCTCTCGCAAGTGTTGGGGCACCTGAGACATATTTTTGTAGGCCACTATGGATTTTATCACCCAATTCCTTGAAATTATAAATTTTTCTCACAACTTCACCCACGCCCTGAAATGGATTTCATCTCCCACTTTCAATGAGTATTTGTAAGTACCTTTTGCAATTTTTCTTTGTGTTTCTTGCAGTGGAGATTAGGATCATTTAGTTGGGAAACATTTGGAAGAATTGTCCATTTTTTTATGAATAGATTTCATAGGATAGTGAGTCATTATATTTTCAAGGGAATGATTGATTATTTTGTTTGTTCACTTCAATCACACACATTGTTCACCACTTAAGCATTGTTGATGCAGGAGCATCGTGGCATGCCAACAATGTGATGAGTTGGTCACATGATGTGGCATATATTTTGATTTATCTGTTTTGTTGAGTCATTGTCTGTTAGTACCGTAAGTGCGGCTACGTATCATGAATCTCTGCATGGATATCAAACCACATGATTATTTGATTTTGAAAAGGACGCTTCATCATGCTTGAGAGTTCGTTGGTTTTCAGCTACAGGACCACTCAGTTGAGGCGGTCGTAGATTAGCTTAAATAGACAGTTTAGAGATGTAGAGGGGGTTCTTCTCTTCAACATTAGAAATCTAAATTTGCAGGGAGAGAATAGACCTGTGTCTAATTCCTACTTGTAAATATTTTGAAGAATCGGAAGAAGAGAGATCCAAGCTACGTGCATTTTTCCTTTGTTGCTTAATAGAAGGATTAACCGTGTGTTTATAGGGTTGATAGCCTTTATGCATGTGCTGTGTTGAACTGTGTATCTATGCAGAGCCAAATTCAACATTTTCATGAACATCTGTGTATTTATAAGAAGTTATTGTATTCATGCATCAATTTCTTTCTTGAATAGCTGAAGTAGAGTGTAGATGCATGCATAAGAGTGTTAGGCTAAAGAATCGGGTCGATTTCAAGCTAGATTGATCAATTTCATGATCAATTGGTGCAACCCTCAAGCTTTCTGCCTTAACAAGTTTTTCAGAGAACGCACGGTGGAGATTGAGCCCGTAGATCAAGATCTGATCGTTCAGAAGGATTCTGCAATGGAAGTTACGAGGAAGTTAAAAGATCCGCAGAGATCTAAGAGGTCCACGTCAAAAAGAAGATTGACGATTGGAGTGAAGGCCGAAAAGATCTAACGGCTAGGAGAATTGCGGGGGAAGAATTCCGGGAAGGAAGTTTCAGGGGAGCAACTTTGGAAGTTGGCATCCTGCATCCCGCATCCCGCAACTCGATTTTAGGAAGGTCATGTTGGGATGAAAGTTGCAGGGTGTGCCTTTGGGTATTTGGAGATCCCGCATCCTACAACCCGATAGCGAAAAATCCGTTACAAAAATAGAGTGTCAGAATGACGATTGCGGAGGAAAAATTGAGGGGAGGTAATATTTGGAGCAGAATTTGGCCATTGGGCTAAATTTGGCAGTCCTGCTAAGTGTAGGAGCCTGAAGATCCTGGAAGTGTTGGATGGGGTTGGTTGCGGTCAGACCCACCTGCACCAATTTTGGTAACAAAGCGAGGTTGTTGAGATTTCCTGTTGACGAATTCCAAATTTGATATTGTGGGTAGAATTTCTAAAGGAGCAAGGAGAAGCTCATGAAAGAGAGAAGCGTAGACGTAGAAGTCTGTAGTGAGAAAAGAAGAGTGCTCAAGAGGTTCTAGATATAGGACCAACATTACTGAAAGACGAAGGGTTGAGAAGAGGCTTGGTGAGGTAAGTTATAGCAGTGTGAAAGAGAACTGTTATTGCAAAGGGTTAGTGTGAGAAGATGGTTGCACGCATTGGAAGAACAAGAGGTCATGACAGAGGTCGACTAGGAGGGAACGCAAAAGTTCTAGAGGAAATGAGAGTGTTAAGTGAAAATCTAGAAGCCATGGAAAATGACATAAGAAGAGATCCAGAAGCAGGGGATGTAAGTGAACCTGAGGATGAAGAGAAAAGAGAAAGAATATACACCTATTAAGGAGACACCAAAGTTAAGATATTTCAGATCTATTCTGGGAGTGACTTCAAGGCCGAGACTGGAGTTTCCTACCTACGATGGAAGTCTCGTCGCGAAGCATCTCATTAACTGGATTAGTGAGATGGATAATTGCTTTGAGTACGATGAGGTAGAAGAATACAAGAGAGTTAGATAGGTTGTCATGAGGTTGAAAGGACACACATCCTTGTGGTGGGATAGTATGCAAGTAGAAAGAAGAAGGAAGAATAAACCCTTGATAAAGATTTGGGATAGAATGGTAGAATAAGTGAGGGCTAAGTTCTTCCCAAATATTACTAGTTGATTCTGTATAGATAGGTACAGAACCTTAGGCAAAGATTGTTAACAGTGAGGAAGTACACTGAAGAGTTCTACAAATTAAACCTAAGGGTTGGGTATGTGGAAGAGTCAGCAGAGAAGGTTGCTAGATATGTGAATTGTCTAAGCATGTATATTAAAGAAGAGATCAGTATGCTATCACCCAGAACGATGGAGGAGGCATATCAATGTGCCTTAAGGGAAGAGAAAAATATAGCAAGGAAGTAGAGCTTCAATAGAGGTCATGGTTCAGCCAGAGGACGAGGTCAAGCGAATGTAAGAGGAAGGATTGGACCACAAAGAGGAGATTCCGGTAACTCTAGCGAGCAAGAGAAGCATGGTAGAGGAGGTGATTCTAGCAGAAGAGGACCTTACTAAGGAGGTAGAGGTAGAGGAAGAAGCATAGAAGTTGTCGTTAGATGCTATACATGCAACCAGTTGGGGCATAATTAATTTGAGTGTTTAGGAAAAGAAGACGTAGGAAAGAGAGGAGCCTATGTAGCTCAGAATGAGAAACATCAAGAACAATCGATGGTAGAGGAATTCTTGCCAGAGATAGGAGATTCATTGATGATGAATAAAGTCTTGTTGAAACCTGAGAAGGAGCATGCAGAGCCTGCTCAAAGGAAATCTTTATTCAAGACTATGTGTAAAGTCCAAGGGAACTGTTGTAAGATGGTGATTGACAGTGGGAGTACTAACAATATTGTTTCCACAGAGATGGTGGAAAAGTTGATTTTAAAGAATACCAAGCATCCAGTTCCATACAAAGTATCTTGGTTACATAAAGGACATCAAATCCTGGTAAGTGAGAAGTCTATAGTTGATTTCCAAATAGGTCCATATAAGGACAAGATTCTGTGCGATGTGATTCCCATGGATGTTTGTCACATACTATTAGGCAAACCGTGGCAATTTGATAATAAATTAACTCATGATGGTAGGAGTAACTGTCATAGTTTCAAGCAGAATGGGATAACACATGTACTACGCCCTTTGCAAGAAGGTAGTACAACAAGACAATCAACACCTAAAGTTATGATGTTGTTAGGGAAGGAATACTTGCAGCAAGTTGAGGAGGAAGAGTTGAACAATGCTAGGGTATGTAAGCCAAGAGTGGTGATGATGAAGACTAGCGTGGCAGATCGACCTGAGGAGATTTAGGAGATGCTGAGTGAGTTTAGTGACATTGTGGTGGATGATTTACCATATGAATTACCACCAAGGAGGGATATAAGTCATTAGATTGATTTTATTCCAGGAGCCAGTTTACCAAACAAGTTAGCATACATATTGACACCTCAAGAGAATGAAGAATCGAGGAAGCAGGTCCAAGGATTGTTGTACAAGAGGTTGGTTCAGAATAGTCTGAGTCCATGTGCAATACCATAGGTACTGACACCAAAGAAGGATGGTGAGTGGAGGATGTGTATAGACTCCAGAGCAATTATTAATATCACTATCAGATATAGATTTCCATTACCAAGGATGGATGACATGATGGATTGCCTAAGTGGGGCAACATGCTTTTCAAAACTGGATTTGAAGAGTGGATATCATAAGATCAGGATCAAAGAATGATATGAGTGGAAGACAACCTTGAAGACAAATGATGGGTTGTATGAGTGGTTGGTCATGCCATTTGGATTGTCCAACGCACCAAGGACTTTTATGAGATTGATGAATGAAGTCTTAAGAGATTTCATATGTAAGTTTGTGATAGTTTACTGTTGGGTGTTATTATGTCTAAATTAATCCACCTATTCTTTAATTATCAACCGGGGTTGGTAAGCTTAGAGTTGACACAAAATATATGCGAAGGTAGAGGGTGTCATGTAAATATTTTAACAAACAAAAGATCGAAAGAACTTTCAAAATGAAAAACTAAGTCAAACTCCTAAAAATGCAATTATTAAAGTAATTAAACTGAGATAGAATAATAAACTAGACAATTGATAATAAACAATTAACTACTCAAATGGAAAACTAGGGTACAAGAAAAACTTAACTTTTAAGCAACTAGAAAACTTAATAAGAAAATCAAGTAGAAAACTTAATAAAGAAAACTTGATAAAAGAAGCAAGTACAAAACTTAATAAAAGAAATATCTTTAGGTTCTATCCTACAAGTTATTTCAACAATAACACAACATAAAAGCGACAACCTAGAAACATTCTAAGGAAAACACATATAACACTGAATCTTACATGCAAACAAATAAATCAATTCAAAAAGGAATAAACACATAACCATACAATAATAAAACAAAATCAGAAACAAAACTTAAGAATAACTTAAATTACGTTCAAAGTAAAAGAAGTAAGGAAAATGATAAAACTTTAATAAATAATTTAAAACAACTAAACTTTAACTTTAATGTTAAACAAAACTGTCATCTAACTATTACAGTCAAAACATAATTAAGACATCAACAAAACAAAACTAAAAACAATCTTAAAACACATAAAAACATCAAAAACAGAACTAAGGGTTGAATGACAGACTGAACTGTGGGTCTGAAAGGGGTGGCTGAATAACAGACTGAGCATGATGTCTGAATGACAGTCTGCACAGTAAAACTAGTAAAAACTAACCTAAATGAACTAATCTTCAGTTGAAGCCATGCAGATGTAATTCTAATGCATTGGAACAGTAAATAAACCTATTTAACAACAAATTATCCTTAAACTAATTTATGAACAAAAGGAATCATTGCATATTAAACTAATAAATAAATTAGAAATTAACTTGCATAAATTCAAAACAGGAAAGGAAATAACATAAATGAATCTATTCTAAATTCATGAAAGCAACTTATTCTCTATTCTTGAAAACAAAGACTGAAAGTAATGCTGGAAATGAAATAACTGGAAACAAAATGACTGAAAGCAAATAACTGAAAGCAAGCTATGTGTGCATATAACTAATTAACTTTGAAATAAAACTAATTAGTTAATTTATTACAAAAAACAAATAGAATAACATTTACTATAATCTAATGGAAGCAAACTAGAAATTAAACTAGACTAGATAAATAAATAAAAACTAAGCTAAACAAAGAAAATGAACCTCTGGTTGATGAGGAGCCATCTTAGCAATCAGGGGTGATGCCTGGGTAAATTCTACTCAAACGCAATCTTCAACAGCAATGCATACAACTCTTTATTCAAATGATGGAACAAAAATACAATGTTCAAGAGTAAATCATAGCAAAAACTCTTCTCCTAACTCTGCTAACTGATTGATTTTCTAGCCAACTTCAGCTCTCTCATAGAGGTTGCTTTATATAATTATTTACAAAGATGAGCAAGTCGACCCTTTAGTGGTCGACTTCTCTCTAAATTTAGTCAACTACAATGGACATTTAATTAATCACATACCAGCGCATAAGCATCCCCCTTATTCAGCGTGAACAGGATTCAGATGTGGTGCACAGGCTTATCTTCAGCGTGAACGATCTGCAAAGGTGGCACACGAGTTCCTTCCTGAGCGCAACATGTGTCTTATGGTGAACAAAGGAGAGAGTAGTGGCGAATATTCTAGGGCATGAGTTTGAATGCATCAATTCAGCGCATGGATGGTTGAGGTGGTGGTAAGCAAAGGAGAACGTAGGCTGGAAAGTATCTAGAACACAGCTTCATCACTAGACGTGTGGATAACAGAACGTTTGTAATTGTTTCACGTTTTAAATGCCCGGAGTTAATTTTCAGCAGTGCAGTATGATGGGTGATCTGAATGGAGAGCTAAACAGAAGGCAGGGCCATGAGCTGGATATGTTGGGCGTCGATCTAGGGCAAACAGAGTGTTTATCTGCTGGCATGCTTCAGGACTGGAGTCTACAGCAACACATTTTAACATCTGGAAAACCACCAACGAGTTTCACACAACGAGATTAATGACGAGCCGGACGACGAGTTGGACATGCTGTGCGAAAAGTAGGATGAATGCGTTTTTCATATTAACTTGGCCCAAAAAGATTATAAAACTTGCAAACAATTATACAAACCAATTAATACATCAAATGCATTTTAATAATGTTATTTTTAATTAATAAAACCATAAAAATGATAATAATAAAATAATTTTATATAAACCTTAAAAACACTCATACCTGAGGTTGAATAATGATCCGTGTGACATAAAACATACAAAAGATAATAAAATATGTGTTTAAATGAGTAATTTATCTGCCAAAAATGGTAACAAATATAGAGTCAACATTTACCTTGATGACATTTTTGTTTTCATCCAAACAGAAGAAGATCATCTGAAGCATTTGAGATATGTTTTAGAGAGAGTGCAACATGAAAAGTTGCTGATAAATGTGAATAAGTGCACATTCATGAAGACGGATCTAGTATATTTGGGTTTTGTTATATCCAGAGAAGGGTTGAAGATGGATCCAGAAAAGGTGCAAGCAATCATTGATTGGCCTTCTCCAAGGAACATGTTTGAGGTAAGAAGCTTTCATGGATTGACAAGTTTCTATAGGAAGTTTATAAAGAATTTTAGTGGTATTTGTGCATCTATTGTTGAGACAATTAATAAGGACACACAACCATTTCAATGGCCAGCAGAGGCTGAAAGGAGCTTTAATTTCTTGAAGAAGAACATCAATGAACAACTAGTATTGAAGTTACCAGACTTCAACCACCCTTTCCAAGTGAAGTGTCATGCTATTGGAGTAGCAATCGGGGATGTACTCAGTCAGAAGGATAGGCCTATAGCTTATTTTAGTGAGAAATTGAATGACACCAAGCAGAAGTATTCATCTTATGATAAGGAGTTTTATGCTATTGTTCAAGCAAAGAAGCATTGGAGGCACTGCTTGATGCCTAGAGAGTTTGTGTTGTATTCTGACAACCATGCATTGTAGTATATTATGCAGCAACCTAAGTTGAACCTAAAACATGTCAAGTGGGTTTAGTTCTTGTAGAAATTTACCTTTGTGTTGAAACACATAAGTGGACAGTCAAATAGAGTAGCTGATGCTTTGAGTAGGAGATTGTTGATTATGCAGGAAGATCAGATCCAAGTCTTGGGATTTGAGCATTTGAGGTATTTGTAGAAGCTGACATTGATTTCCAGGGGGCTTACAAGGATTGTAAGAATCCAGTAGAGGTGGATAGAGATCCATGGATGGAGTATACACTTTAATATGTCTTACTCTTTAAAAATAGTAAACTGTGTGTACCAAGGCATTTTATGAGAGAGAACTTGATACAGGAGAAACATAATGGAGGTATGGAAGGTCACTTTGGAAGTGATAAAAACTTAGGACAGTTGGTTCATTTCTATTTTTGGCTAAGGATGAGGTCTGAAGTTGAGAATTTTGTAAGCATATGCAGAGTATGCCAGCATGTAAAGGGAGGAACCAAAAAACAGGATTGTACACACCATTTCCTATTCCAACTAGGCCTTGGGATTATGTGAGTATGGATTTCATTCTGGGTTTACCAAGAAATTAGAAGGGACAATGATTCTATCTTCATTGTTGTTGATATATTCACTAAGATGGCACATTTCATTCCATGTTACAAGACTAGTGATGCCACACACATTTCTAACGTGTTCTTCGATGAAGTTGTGAAGCTACATGGTTTAACTAGAAGCATTATATCATAAAAAGATGTGAAGTTCACAGGTCATTTCCAGAGGACCTTGTGGAAGAAGTTGGGTACTAGACTGAACTTCAGTTCAGCATATCACCCATAGTCTAATGGACAAACAGAAGTAGTTAATAGGAGTCTGGGAAACATGTTGAGGAGTTTGATTGGGGAGAGTCCTAAGTAGTGGGACAGAGTATTAGCTCAAGTTGATTTTTCCTATAATGATTCACCAAACAGAAGTACATGGATGAGTCCATTTCAAATTATGTATCGAATGCATCCAAGAGGAGTGTGTTAACTTCGTGACTTAGGTCAATTGGAGAAATGAAGTGTTGATGGAGAAGAGTTTGCTATGAGAATCAATGAACTCTAGGAGCAAGTGAAAGCAAGGTTATAGTAGAGTAACACCAATTACAAGGCCAGAGAAGATTCCAAAAGGAGAGAAAATAACTATGAAGTAGGATATTTGGTCTTAGCATATTTGAAGAGAGACAGATTTCCAAAGGGAGAGTATAACAAGCTGAAGATGAAGAAGATTGGACCCTGCAGAATACTCAGGAAGTTTTTAGCAAATTCTTATGAGTTGGAGATGCTTACAGGAGTGGGTATTTCACCAATATTTAATGTACCAGATCTATATCCTTATGTAGTAGGTGACACTAGAGCCTTTGTAGAAGGTGAAGATCCTACTGAAGACTTACAATGGGTGGGGCAGATGCCTGTGGCACAACCATTGGAAGTTGAGGCCATTATAGACACTAAAGTGGTAAAGAGAACAAGGAAGAAGGACTATCTGGAGTATTTGGTCAAGTGGAAGAAACGGCCAATAGAGGATTCTACTTGGATGAGCACTGCAGAGTTGGAGGCCAAGGGTTTCACTATAATTGATCTAATGAATAGGAGTTCATAATTTTTTTCTACCTTGCGAGTTTGATGCAGGAGCATCGTGGCATGCCAACAATGTGATGAGTTGGTCACATGCTGTGGCATATATTTTGATTTATCTATTTTGTTGAGTCATTGTCTATTAGTATCGTAGGAGTTGTTGCGTATCATGACTCCCTGAATGGAGATCAAACAGTAGGCTTATTTGATTTTGACAAAGATGTTTCATCATGCTTGAGAGTTTGTTTGTTTTCAGTTGTAGGACCACTCAGTTGAGGATGTCATAGATTAGCTTAAATAGACAGTTTAGAGATGTAGAGGGGGTTCTTCTCTTCAGCATTAGAATTTCTAATTTGCAGAGAGAGGACAAACCCGTGTCTAATTCCTACTTGTAAATATTTTGAAGAATCGGAAGGAGAGAAATCCAAGCTGTTTGCATTTTCCATTTATTTCTTAATAGAAGAATTAACCGTGTGTTTATAGGGTTTTTAGCCTTTATGCATGTGCTGTGTTGAACTGTGTATCTGTGTAGAGATGACTTCGGCGTTTTCATGAAAATATGTGTATTTCTAAGAAGTTACTGTATTCATGCATCAATTTCTTTGCTTGAATAGCTGAAGTAGAGTGCAGATGCATGCATAAGAGTGTTAGGCTAAAGAATTGAGATGATTGTAGGCTAGATTGATCAATTTCATGATAAATCGGTGCAACCCGTAGGCTTTCTTTGTTAACAAGTTTTTGCATAGAACGAATGGTGGAGATTGAGCTTGCAGATCAAGATCTGATGGTTTAGAAGGATTCCGCAACGGAATTTATGAGGAAGTTAACCGATCCGTAGAGATATAAGAGGTCCATGTCAAAAAGAAGATCGACGGTCGGAGTGAAGGCCGAAAATATCTAACGGTTATGAGAATTACGGGGGAAGAATTTCAGGAAGGAAGTTTCGAGGGAGAAAATTTGGAGGTCAGCATCCCGCATCCCGCAACTCGATTTCGCGAAGGTCATGTCGGGACAAAATTTGCGGGGCATGCCTTCAGGTATTTGGAGATCCCGCATCCTGCAACTCGATAGCGAAAACTCTATTACAGAAATAGAGTGTCAGAACGACAATTGTGGAGGCAAAATTGTGGGGAGGTAATATTTGGAGTAGAATTTGGCCATTAGGCTCAATTTGGTAGTCCTACTAAGTGTAGGAGCTTGAATATCCTAGAAGTGCTAAATGGGGTTGGCTACGGTCAGACCCACCTGCACCAATTGTTTCCTTTCAAAAACATGACTTTTGGACCCATAATAGATGACACTAGGAAACATAGTTTGTTTTCTTGCATGATAATTTCATGCCATCCTCTTCTACCCAATTTATCCAAAATTGTGCCTCTCATCATAGTCATTAGGACCATCCAACACTCACGGGGAGTACAAATAAGACCACATGCTATAAGAATCCATTGTATGAGGGAAATACTAGTAATGTTGGGGGCACTTATAATCCACACCAAGGTTATATTCAAACCAATCTTAAACGTACCACTTGTAATTGGACTAATTATCCTTGCATTCTTTTTAATCTTTATGGTGACCCACTTCATCAATGCCTTGATCATAACCCCAAGCTAATATAAGCAGTGCATTTAGAACATGAAAAATGAAATAAACCCAATGGAAATAAAATAACTACCTCACAATTCCCACCCACTCATCACGAACCTCGTGTTTCATTATCTAAAATTCCCTAAACCTTGACCTCAGAGGTTACCCCTCAAAAATTTAACACCTTATCCCACTAGATCTACTCCATTATTGAGACACAGTTATATAGATCAACAAGTTTCCCTTCCAGTACCTCTAGTACCACCATGTTTATTAGACCATATCCTTCTAAGGAATATGGAAAATTTTACCATCATTCATCACAAACCATCACCCTTGATTGGGGATACTTATCCAAAATTGTCTTTAATCTTCTACCCCATTTCAAATATGGGTCATTGTTAAAAAATTTACACTTTATCAATGTATAGTGGATTATGGATCATTCTTGTGTGTTATGTTCTATCCATATTGGAAACAATTAGGATATCCCCCTCTCAATCCATTAATGGAAGAGTTACGAGACTTCGATGGTAGACTATGTCCCCCCTTAAGGATCTTATTAATCTTCCTAGTGAGTTAGGTGTTAGGATAGTTATGGTTTAAATTCCAATCATGACTATTCCAATGGATTACGACATCCTATTGGGTCATGATTACATATATGCCATGAATTTTGTGGTGTCTTCTCTCTTTCCATTCATGATATTCCCCCATGAGGGACACATCATGTCCATTGTTTAAATCTAATACTGTGACCCCCAATCACATACTTCACAAGATAAATTTCCAATTATGTCCCTCCTATCGAGTTTGTACACTATATGTCCACCTCCATTAATGGTGCAGAACCCATTGTATGTGGACCCATGGCTATGAAGATACCTCCTCACCACTTTGACCGATACGTTAGGAAGATTCACTCACCCTTGAGAATATCAAAACCTATTCCATCCCCTATTCACAAAATCAACCATGTCTCCTCAACCACATTCTTCTCAGAATATGAAAAATTTATTCAAGCCATTATGAGTTCTAGTGATAACCCTATATAGGTTCTCCTTTTCACTGTATAAAATGTCCTAATCCTCAATCAATACATCTTCTAATTCCATATCCCTTGATTCTATCAGTGTTCTTTCTCAAATAATATTGTCTCTTAATATTAGAAGGGATTATTTGGAACCCAATTCCATGAACGCCAATAATGCCCCCATACCAGATGTTTTCAAACAACCGTTTATGGAACCAACCCCTCTCACATATGCATACCACCTAACAAATCTAATACATTATTTTAGATCCTCTTTTGTGGGTTCCCTTTATTAAATTTCCTTCTCTTTTACCTTTGTCCCATCATCTCAGTTATTTAGAGGCAACCTTTCCCTCAGTCTTCACATAATGATGCTGGGGGGGAACAAATTTCTCACCCTAGTCCCATAATACATAATATACAACACAATACAAACCCACATTAGGATTCATTTTATCTTGCATCACAATGAATTATCTAATTACAAGACACATGGCCCAATCAGAATGATCCACCAACTAACTTCATTGCTTTAGGAAAGGAGGACAATTTATCTTCTGTCTCTATGGTTACCTTCTCATACTAGTGACATGGCGTCCTTTAGGAGTGCCATCTTTGTAATGGGAGTCCATTGTTTCCTATCGTCCTTCTAGAGTTTCTTCCTTGGGAATCCATCATTCCCTATCCTCCTTCAGGAGTTCCATCCTTTGGATTCCATTGTTCCTTATCTTCCTAACAGTCTCTAGCCTCCTTCTAGAGTGCCTTCCTTACAAATTTGTTATTATTTGGACTCATTTTGAAATTCATGCCTTGGGAATCTAATGTTCCCTAGATTCTTTCCAGAGTTCCTTCCTTGGAAATTCATTGTTACCTATCCCCCTTCAAGAGTGACATCCTTTGGAATCCTTTATTCCCTAGCCTCCTTCAAGAGTGACATATTCGAGGATCCTTCATTCGCTAGTTTCCTTTAGGAGTTACATCATTCATGCTTCATCCAAGACCATTTGTTTCATGTAATTTTTTAATGCATGTAATTGAGACTAATCCCCCCTTTGGTATTTTTGTTGTTAAGTAAACAAATTTAAATTTCATGTGCACCTTTATGTTGTGGTAGTTATTTACATGTGTGTAGGATATGACCGCACCAAGCTACACACATTAATAGCTACAAGAACCTATTTAGGTATCATTTTTAACTTATGCATATATATAAATGATCCCCTCTAATTCTAATTGTTAAAAATTGATTGTCAACACTATTCCATAAACCATAGGACTCCCTCCATTCAGGCAAGTGGCCCACACTTTTTCACTTGCTACATTCTCCCTTACCTGGTAGTAGCTATCCACCATTACATGGGTTCCTTATTTTAGTGATCCTTTTCTTCTTAGAATCCATGTTTTTGTTTCCTCCTTCATGTTGGGAGTCCATATAGTTTTCATCCTCATAATTGAGCTTCATGTCTCTCCTCATTGCCAAGCGGGCCAACTATTAGGATTATATAATCCTTCTGTGTCCATATACAGTCTATTAAATAATTTTGCTAACTTAGGAGTCATTTTCTAGAGTTTGGTGCCACCATGATATGGGTGCCACAGGTGCCATTGGTGCCACCAGTGTGCCATCTGGTGCCATCGATACCAATCCATACACTTTAGGAGCCACTCCGAGTGCCACTGACATCCTCCATAAGTTGGTTGTAGTTGGTAGGTAGTTATGCTAAGTTATGCTCAAGTTACATTCAATTAGATTTCTTTTAGTTGATTTAGTGCCAATCTTGCATGATTGCATGGGAGTAGGTGCCATTTCTCACCTACCTCATCAGTTTAACTAGTTTAACTGATTGATAGACTGAATTAGACATGTGGATTTAGACTAGTGGTCTTAGATAGTGAATTATACACTCCTAGTTAACCAGTAAGTTAGTATTGAGTTGGTAGATTCGAGTATTATCCACATGATTCGAATTCTCCTTATTGTAACACGACTGTATACTGCTAGAATTAATCAATATTGATGTTGTAATTTACTGATCAATTCTTATTAGTTTTCTCTAAAATTTGTCTTGTTCAGTATACATTGTTCATTCCATTCAACTGCATAATTATACCCTTCAATTGTACTCATTTTCTATAAGATCAATGGTTCAATAATTCAAACATGGTATCAGAGCCTTGTTTAGGATAGAAACAAGTATGTCCAACCTCCATTGTAGACTAGAAGTAGTTGGGTTCCCACATAATCCCTGTAATTTATGCCTTGCTAACTCTAGATTCATCTAGAGAAGTCTCTAAAGGTGTGATAGACCCTGAGAAAGTGTACATGTCAAGGAGGAAGGCTTGCAACTGACATGATTCTTAATTGATTGTGTTTTTGCAGTGTTACTTGCATGTACTACACAACTTGTTTGAAGAATTGATTGTTCAAGAGGAAAATTGATGGATTCTACGGCTCTTATACCCCGGATCCTTACACCCTTCAACTATGTTGATTTGAGAGCAGATATGCAGGTCTCCTTGCACAAGATGGTACTATTTAGGATGACTATGGGGAGAGAGACAGAGCCTCACCAACCTACTGAGAAAAATACGTTCTTGAATCGGTTGGATGAATCCTTTGGCTTCCTATGCACTCACATCTCCTAGAATATTCGTTTTCACCTTAATGGATTGAAGACTCCAAAATAATCTTGGGACAAGATTGAATTCTTGTTTGGAAAAAAATATGAGCTTCGAGGGAAGATACTGGAGAATGAGCTCATTGCATTGCAGCCCAGCAGTTTTGAAACTATACAACAAATTTTCACAAAATTCAAGTCTCTAGCACTATAGTGTAATCAATGAAGAATAGAGAGGAAATATGAGAATCTTGTGCTCTCTATGCTCAATAAACCTGGTTCTGAGTACTCTGTCTTTATCTCTACCTTCCATTCCAGAAGAGCTTCCATCCCCAATTGGAAGATTCCTTCCCTAGACATGTTTGTTGACTCCTTAATACAATATTAGGATACGTTGGTTCAAATGGGAGTCCTTCAAACTTACAAGAATCAAGCTATTCTGATGTCAGACTCTACCAATGCACAAGCCAAATGGAAGCACAATGTGAAGGATCCCAAAGCCTCTGATTAAGAGCCAAAAGAGAGTTAGAAATATTCCAAAGGAGCCTCGGGATCCAAGAAAAAGAAAAAGTTTGAAAAAACTAGATGTCCATACTGTATGAGAGGATTTCATCCTCAAAGCTAGTGCATGAAGAAGTAGATTGACCAACTATCATCCCTCCTTGAACAAAACAATGTTTCCCTTCCAAAAGGATAAAAGAAGTTTGATGCTGGACCACCGACATAATATCATGAGAGATTCCATGCCTTGAAGGCATGCCTTACTCAGTAGAAATATTTCTTTATAGATTCTGGAGCATCCAACCACATGGTTGATTCCATGGAATCCTTCTCCACTCTCACTCTATCAAGAGGACCTAGAATTCACATGGGAGATGACTCCCAAATTCCAGCAGCAAGAAGAGGTTCAGTTAAAATCCAGCATGGTGAGTTCAAGGATATTCTCTATGTACCCTGTCTTGTAGTTAATTTGTTGTCTTTTATCAGATGGCCCATACAAGAACTCCCAAGAGAGTTACATTCAACTCTAACTTAGTTGAAATCACAGAAAAATGTACTGGAAATCTCATAGCGAAAGGGTTTGATAACCATGCATCAAAGGCTTATGAGTTATCTCATTTTTTTCTTGTTTCACATCCTACATATCTACTGACTCATGCTAACAACACCAGCAAGATATGGCATGAGATATTTGGGCATCTCAATTTAAAATATCTCTAGCAAATCCAAAATGAAAAAATGATTGAAGGCTTGTCTCTCATCCAAACATCAGATGGAGTATGTCTTGGTTTCTTGGTAGGTAATCATCCAAACAAGAGGCATGAAGTTGGGAAGGAAACTAGGGATGCATCTACACTTGATTTGATACATAGTGATGTGTCAGGACCAATTCCTACAACATCAATTAATGGTTCTAGTTATTTCCTTACTTTTATTGATTATTGTTCTGGGTTCTGCTGGGTATATGTCATGAAATAGAAATCAAAAGTATTTGTAATTTTTAAAGTTTTTAAAGCTATGATTGACAATACTTTTAGGAAAATAATCTAGTCCCTAAGATCAGATAATGGAGGTCAATACATTAAAATGTTTTTTCAGAAATATTGTGAATCCGAGGGGATTCGAATGGAACACTCAATTCCATACACACCACAGCAAAATGGTGTGGTTGAGAGGGAAAATAGATCCTTGAAGGGGATGACAACCTGTCTTCTCCAAGCGAAGAATATTCCTCCTTCTCTTTGGGCAGAAGATGTAAATTTCGCTTCATACATACAAAATATAGTTCCTCATAAATCAGTGGTTGGGGCCACTCCATTCAAAGCACTGCATGGGAATTATCCTAATGTCTCTCACTTGAGAGTTTTTGGTTCCAAATCTTGGGCTAGAATACCCATTGATAAGAGAAAGGCCTTCCAATCCTAGAGTAGCGAATGCATACTGTTGGGATATGCAGAGGATGAAAAAGCATATAAGTTGACAAAACTTGCAACTACGAAATGCTTCATTGAGCACAATGGTCAGTTTGAAGAAGATAAGTTGTTTGATCTACCACCATCTGAAGCACAAGAAGGTATAACCACTCTTCCACTACCTTTTGATGATGATATTTTTTCACATGTTTCAGATTCAAATGAACAGGAATAAGATCACCATGATCTTGATATTGAGGTCATACCTCATGAAGATCTAGATCTAGATCTATCTTCCATTCCAAACCAAATTCCTAAGCCTAGATGGGCCCAAAAGATGAGTCATTGAAGTAGTTGGGGATGGATATGGTAATCCTCAAGACAAAAGGAGAACAAGGTCCCAGTATCATAATGAGCATGTTGCTCTCTCAAACATAGATTCACTCTCTACAGAGTGGTGCAACAAGTTTCCAGGAAAGTGCTACTTGATGATAGTGAATGATCAACCATTTGGCCCACAGAAGAACGAAATTGATCATTCCATTCCTCCTTCAGAAATAAGAAACAAATACAACATCCATCAGATTAGAAGAACATTAATAGGTTCACATTCACAGCTTCAGGATGTTGCTACACAAAAGAGCCATACTATTGCATAGTTCTGCAAATTGCAACAGAAGCTCTTGTAAGTTATCTCCCAAAGAGGAAGAATTTTCTCCTAATAATAGCTTGTATTTCCTATTCCTGCTTAGTTTGAGGGGGGAGGGGGGGGGGGGTCCTATGATGTTTTCTCCATATTCCCTCGATTTATTAAGCAAATTTTCCTCTTTTAGATTGAATGGGTGACTTTTGACCTTGTTGCTAGGGCCCAAGTTTTCCAAGTTAGGATTAAGGGGGGGGTGTTAGGATTATATAATCCTCCCTTATCCATATATATTATATTAGATAATTTTCCTAACTTAGGAGTCATTTGCTAGAGTATGGTGCCACCATGATATTGGTGCCACTGGTGCCATTGGTGCCATCAGTTCCAATACCTACACTTTGGGAGTCACTCTGAGTGCCACTGACAACCTCCATCTGTTAGTTGTAGTTGGTAGGTAGTTATGCTCCAGTTACATTTAGTTAGATATCTTTCAGTTGAATTAGTTTTAGTATTGCATAGATGCATGTGAGTAGGTGCCATTTCTCACCTACCTCGTCAGTTTAACTAGTTTAATTGATTGATAGATTGAATTAAACATGGGGAGTTAGAGTAGTGGTCTCCAATAACGACTTAGAGACTCCTAGTTAACCAGTCATTCAGGATTGAGTTGGTAGATTCAAATCTTATCCACATGATTCAAATTCTCCTTATTGTAACACTATTGTATACAATTGGGATTAATGAAGATTAATGTTGTAATTTACTAATCAATTCTTATTAGTTTTCCCTGAAATTTGTCTTGTTTAGTGTAAATTATTCATTCAATTCAACTGCACAATAATAACTTTGACTTGCACTCATTTCATGTAGATCAATGGTTCAATAATTCAAACACCAACTATACTTCTTCATGGTTAGTATATAACATTTGACATTAAAAAGTATCATGATCCCTCTATATCATCCATATTGGGTTATTGATTTTCATTTTTCACCCTCTATCTCATCAACTCCCAAGGAAATTCCCATTGGTTCCTTACCTGCACTCGATTCCATCGTGTGATATAATATCTACCAAAGTTAATCATGTGTATTTGACACTAATTTCCTTGCCTCCCTTAAATTACTCCCAAGAGGAAAAAATTAAGTATGCACCCTAGTATAGTGTTGGATCATTTTATTGTGCTTTAGATCACACCATGGATCACCTCAATTGTTCTTCTCAACATAAACCCATTTCATTCAGAATCTCCCTTAGTTTCCTTGGTTCACAACATCTACATAACCTCCCGAAGAGATTAGATAGATTATTTACTCTCCCCTAATCCTAATGAATCATTTCTTGTCGCTTCATGAATATAAGTCACACATTTCCCTCAATGACAACATTTACCCTTTCAAGCTAGACACTACTAAAAAATACCCTCGTTGCACAAATACCTTGCTAGTTGGCCTCCTTTTTTTCAACTATGTGTCAAAGTTTCTAGGTCTACTTTTCTATTATACTCTAAACCAAGGAAGTATTAAGTCCTTCACTTTCTTGAATCTCCCATCCATTATGATCCTCACACATGTGTGAGTCATTTTAAACCCTTGGGAGGGATTTTTCCTTTAGGTTCTCCTTGCATGTCCTAGAAGATGGTCCTATTTTTTGTAACATGTGTGAAGATGTTTTCCATTGATATTATAGCTACCTAGACCAATGTACACAGCTTCAATACAACAATAGGAGTTTCTTTTCAGGAGAATCCATACAACTATTTTTTCATCTTGCACCCTCTTTTAATTTTAAACAGATTCATAGTTCACTAATGATTTTATTGTCCAAACTGATGTAGCCATTCTTTGGAATCCTTTCTTTTGGAATGGTACAATCACATAGTAATTTTATGTGTACATTAACATGGCTCCATTTGCACCATTTTCCCACTATTGTATATTATCATGGCCTCCCATTTTCCATGAGACCTATTTTGTATTATAGACATGACTTCACTAAGTCCTAGTCCCTCTTGTCAAAGATTGAGACATCTCGACAAGCATGGGTATACGATATTGCTCGAATCTATTAAGATATCATTCACCATTCACCTCTTTGGTTTATTGTTTGTGCAAGTGTCTCTCTTGGCCCATCCATGAGGTGGTTCTCCTTTTAAGATCACTCCACTCCTTCCTTGGTACACTACCTTTTTACACATAAAAGAAACCATGATGTATTTTGATCATATGATGAGCTCCTAACCTTATACATCAAAGCATAATTGTTATTAGTCTAATTTTTCTCCTCTTTGCTATTAGAGCTCTTCAAAACGATAATACACCATAACCACATGCATAACCCATAATCATCATTACATTCATATCCATATGTAACCTCTCTCAATAAAATTATAAAATCACTCAACAAATTTACCATTGAGATACCTCCTCCTAGAAACGTTGGACCTAACCTCCTCCTAGAGAAGTTGGTACACTCCCTTTTTCCACATAAAAGAAACTATGATGTATTTTGATCATACAATGAGCTCCTAACCTCATACATCAAGGCATTATTGTTATTCGTCTATTTTTTCTCCTCTTTGCTATTTGAGCTCTTCAGCATGATAATGCTCCATAACCACATTCATAACCCACCATCATCATTACATTTATCTCCCTATGCAACCTCTCTCAATAAAATTAGAAAACCACTCGACAAATTGACCATGGACAAACCTCCTCCTAGAAAAGTTGGGCCTCTTAGTACTAATGCAATTTCTTGGTAGAAATGAGGAGGTCATTCAATGTATATATTTAGTGCATTGAGTACACTCCAAGTGCATAAAACAATATAAAAATTACATTACCCATCTCTGCACAAGATTTGGAAAGATCAAGAATTTCCTCCAAAAAAACATGGCTTTTGAAAACTAGCACAAAGCATTGGAAATCACAAAAGAATCAATTTCAAGATGAAAAACTCAAGATAATTTACCAAAAATATACAAAAGGCAATATTTTCACCCAAATTTAACTTAAAGAAGGAGAGGGTTTTCTAGTTTTCTCATCCTAAGTCCATAAGAAACCATGAGATATCACATTATTCATTCCTCTATGCCTAGATCCATTCCTTACTCATTATATTTTTCATTCTATTCCTTCTATTCCATCCTCCATTATTAAACAAAGTTATGCTACCATATTTTTGAGGGATTAAGAAAGCCATTCCTTCCTATCTCTCTCATCTATCACACAGGTAGCAAGGAAAGGGCTTTCTCGACGAAGAAACTTGGAGACCACCTTTACTTCATCAAATCACTCTCAAGATGTGTGCATTGTAATTTCCTCATTCATTGGTAAATATTATTGTAAACCCATTCTTTCTTTCGTGAAACCTCTTATTTATGCAAGGTTTATGAGTTGATTTATATATGTTAAATCTATTTACATTGTTAAATAGTCATTTTCTTGGATTACTCTAAAATTATATGTTGTCTAAGTTGTAGCCCTTAAATTAGGATTTTCCTAACCCTTGTTGTAGAATCCATCAACACTAGTGATGGATCGAGTGGATCAATAGACACGTGTTTTCCCTAAGGGATGCAACCTCCTCATAAAAATGGAGGAAGCAAACATTCCTCAAAAGGGCATGAGTTTATTCTATAATCACATTAGAGGAAATTTAGGATCTAAAATGGGCCTTATAAGAAAACAAGCCATTGCTGCATTGTAATTTAAGAAGCAATAGAATCTTAAGAAAAAGAGTCAACCATAATGGTTGACTTGGCATATTTGTCATTAAAAACTACTTTTTTGTTTTTGTATTTCAACTTATCTCATTGTGGTTTTACTACAATTTCGAGTGGGGGTACTCCTTAGATGCAGAATTAAATTTCGCATCCAACAAGTACCCACACTTTATACTTTTGATGGACCCTACTACATTAAAAATGAAAAATAAATTAAAATTGTGTTACTTTCAAGTAACACATTTTTTTAATGTATTTCTCATTCTTTATGGGGTGGGGTCCATAAAAAGTATGCATTGTGGGTACTTGTTGGATGCGGAATTGAATTCCACATCCAATGAACTCTCCCACTTGAAATTTGAGTTAAACCACATGGAGATAAGTTGGAAATACGAAAACAAAAAAGTAGTTTTTGTGTCTTTTCCTTCAAAATTTATAATATTATTTTATTATTTTAGATATTATTTTATTTTTTTCTCTTAAGAGGCCCATTTTAGACGACAAATTTCCTCTAATGAGGGTGATGGTCTAGATTCCTCTTGCTCTCTAAAAATTCCCACTCATGTACAGAGTTGTAAGAATCAACCTACTCATACTCCTACTACCATCATTATTGTTATCACTATATCTAATTCAAAACAATTTTCATTGGACACGCACAAATATATAATAGCTAAAGTTATAATATATATATATAATCGTTTTGTATTTATTAAAATGAAATTGATTTTTTCTTCAAAAATATTGTGTTAAATACATGAATGTGTTTAAAAATATATAAACACACTGCATGCACTGCTCATTGTAAAAAACTATGCCCCATGATTGGTGTGCATATTTGTTAGAGAAATAATCTACCTTAGTACAATGGGAATCTACCTAGGAGACATAATCATTTGCCTTGTGCTTATGTTCTATGGTCTAACTTAGGTTATACTAATCAATACTGGTCAAATAGGCGATTTTGGCTCATTAATTGACAATTGAGGTGCTCCACTTTGATCATTTTGTCATCCAGGAGCCTGCATTAATTGAAAACCACTTCCAGCTTTGACTAGGGTGCTAGTGTGTGAATATGGTTGTTTTGTGGTCTCCTTGGGAATTTATTTAGCTCCTAAGGACTCTCCCACTCACCCATGCACTCTCCCATGCTTTCCTCCCCCTATTTATGACCCAGGCATGCTTCTTACCAGTTCACACATGGATTCGTGACTGTTTGGTTAGGTTTGGGATCCTATTGGTAAACCTAGTGGGGGACCTAGCTTGACACTTGTATGCATTCACATGGGATCCAAGGGATCACAAATTTTCCCCAATGTATTATAAATATGTACCATACACATCTAGAAGATGTACTGTAATAATATAATAAGTTATTAGCACCATTCACATGTGCTATTCCAGCTATTTTCAGTCTCTTTTGTTGTTCTCTTGCATATTTTTTCAAACACTTTGATTGTGAATATTTATTTAGATCCTAGATCTCACTGAGAAGCAATTCTCACATGGTATCAAAGCTAGTTGGAGCTGCAAACAAATCTAGAGAGGTTTGAGTTGTTGTTTAGGAAATATTTCCAGAAAGTTTAAGTGTTTGCATTGCAAGATATACATCATTTTTGCCACAGGTTACGCAAGTAGAATGGAGTATACTCAAGCATTTCTTACTTCATTCAATTATTTTGAATGGAAGGCTGAGATGGTCATCTAGTTGAGGTCCGCAGGGCCTCTATAGGGTCACCATCGGGACTGAAATTGAGCCAAATTCTAATGTGGAGAAAGCTAAGTATTTTGATGAACATTTGAAACTTAGCACAAGTCCCTATCACCAGGAGTGGTGGTTAGTCCACTTGTTTTATATATTCCCAGAGGTTATATCATGTGGAATTTGTACCGATACTCCAACACCCTGCCTCTGGTATAGCTCGAGGGAATTGAACCTGAGACCTATGCTCTAATACCATGTAAGGATTTACTTCTTAATAATATCTAGGAGCTAGAAAAAATTTTACACATGAATTGTTTGACAAAATGTGCAAGAGAAATAATCAAAGAGACAGAAAATACATGGAATAGAACATGTGAATGGTGCTAATTTCTAATCATGTTATTATCATACATCATTTAGATTTTATATTACACATTTTATAATACATTGGAGAAAATCTGAGTGGCTCTGTCAACCAATTGGAAAAGTACAAGTGTCACGATGAAATTTGACCTCAGTCCCCCCTAGGTGGACCAATGGAGCCACAAATCAGCCCAAACAGTCACGAATTTCTATGTGGACATGGTTGAGGTGACATGGGGTGATAATAACACCTTGGCATGTGTGGGTGTGGAAAAATAGGTGGGTTAGAGGCTCTAGGTGGCATTAAATGCACCAAATTAGCCCAAATTTGGACAAAATATCCCTATAGCACTCTTGGTCAACAAAAATGTCCACATTCAATGAATGGGAGTGCACCAGCAATGATGAGGGTGCATATGTGGATGGTTGACTGAGCTGGAGCACTCATGTGGGTGTGAATGCACCAATTTAGCTGGTTATTGATCCAACTAAGAACCCTAAGTTAAAAACCTTAGTGTATTGATTTTAAAATGCAATAAATTTGACTAAGGTGTTAAAATAAGGTACTAAGGATGTATTATTTCTCCTACATATTTTAATAGACTTTAAGTATGCTCTGTCTGAGCATTTCGAGGGATCTCCTCTTTAATGTTGAAATCATTGGCACACCCAATGAAGTTTGGCTCAAGCTTGAGTCACTATTTGGGAACACTGATGAAATGAGATGCGCATGAGCTAATATCCCTTAGCCCAACTCACTATGAGATGATTGAAGACTTCTTTACCAAGTTTAAACTGCTAGTGCTTCAACTAAAACATTGTGGCATAGAGAAGAAATATTTTCAACTTATCTTGTCCATCCTTTCTAATCTAGGGCCTGAGTATCTTGTGTATGTTTCGACATCCCACTCAAGCAAGCTTACATCTAAATATTGGAGGATGCCTCCGCTAGAAGAATTCATGGAGCCTTTGACTCAGGAGCAAGACAAGCTCATACAAATGGGTATAACAAATACACCAAAGAACAAGCCCTTGATGTTGATGTATCAAAACAGTCCAATGCCAATTAGGGGAATTTTGAGGTAAAAAATGGGCCTCAAAACAAAAAATGTACTATCAAAATCCACTTTAAAAGAACCAATCACATTCTACAAAATGACATCATCTATAATATTTGAGGTGGCATTGGCTGAGTTAAGGATGCTTATTTGTCAAATTGTAAATGGTGAGTGAAAACCCATAGTTAACTATATCAATGTTGTAAGCAAAGTACTCATTATGAAAATAGTACTCATAGATTATTTTTGAATATAATATACATGTACTAAAGTACTCTTAAAGTACTTAAAAAGAAAATTATTTTTTATATTTCAATATAAACTAAATTACAAATACCAAATAAATATTTTATTCAGATGTAATTACTTTTTTATATTTCAATACAAAATAAATTACAAATACCAAAAAAGTAAATGCTTTGTTTAAAACTAAAATTATGTAAATACTTTTCAATATTTAAAATATATATGTCAAGTCTTTATTTAAAATCAAAAGCACTTAACATTTTATAATAAAAGCAATTTGATTATTAATGCAGACAATGCAGAATAGAACGGAAGGATGAGAAAAATGTCCTCTCCGTACTCAGCAAACTTGGTCTTGAGTATTCTGTATTTGTTTCTATATTTCATTCCAAGCGAGATGGCTTCCCCGGTTGGAAAATTCCTTCACTTGATTCCTCTTTCGAGTCCTTAATCAAGGAGCAAGAAAAGTTCATCCGAATGGGAGTCATCAAGACCTCCAAAGATCAGGCTTTCCTAGTTAATGACTCTAGCAAAGCACAAGACAAAGGGAAATCAAAGAAGAAAGAGCCCAA
The DNA here is from genome assembly GCA_001517045.1 of Pseudotsuga menziesii. Classification (NCBI taxonomy): domain Eukaryota; kingdom Viridiplantae; phylum Streptophyta; class Pinopsida; order Pinales; family Pinaceae; genus Pseudotsuga; species Pseudotsuga menziesii. The sequence goes on from LPNX010634456.1 coordinate 191,552, forward strand.
AGAAACTGATTCGAATCCTAAATAGAATCAGTAGACTTCCAAAGGAGCCTTCGGCTATAATAAAAAGAAGAAGTTTGAAAAGAAAAAGTGTCCCTATTGGATGAGGGATTTTAATCTAGAAGACTCGTGCATGAAGAAGACCCTCAACCAGATGAAATATCTATGTGTACAGAACAATATTTCCCTTCCACAAGGTGCAAGATGTCTAATGATGAAGAGCAGACTGAAAAAGATGAGATATGATTGGATGCAATCCTCTCTCCTCCGAAGGCTTATTTGATAGATTATGGAGCATCCAACCACATGGTTGCCCCCAAGAAATCCTTCGTCACTTTCCCTCTATCAGGAGGACCTAGTAGTCATAGGGGAGATGACTCTAAAATATCAAGTGTTGAGAGAGATTCAGATAAAATCTAGCATTATGAGTTCATTCCCTCTCATACAGAAAAGAAAATTGTTGAAGATGAAGAAGAAGCAGAATTTTCCTTACAGTCAATTCGAATGGAAGAAAGTCTCCTTGGAGTGATTTCTTCTCCTGCTACTCCAGAAGTGTATGAGATCTCTGATATCTCATCTCCTCACATGTATGATCCACAATAAGACATTCAAATCTCTTTTTTTGGAGAAAAACACTCATTCTATTCTTTGCAAAAATTCTCCAGTGATTCTTTAAACTTTCTGCATAGTTTACCGGTGATTGTTTCAGAAAAGGTAGAGGAATTTGACTTCTCTGTATCTAATAATGTTGCTGATGTGAAGATAAGTAATACCATGGATATTATGGAAATAATATCATATTATAGGAGTGATCTATTCACTCTCATTAATCTAGAGCTTCCAGTAAATTCCTATAGGATTGCATGCACCAAAAATCAGAATTTTGAAGAAGGAGAAAGTTGTGCATCTACCATCTCGGTGGAGCACAGGTTTGGATATGATATGAACCTTTATGAGCATGATTTATTTTCTCATCTGATAATATGTGGTTCAGGTTCTAATATTCAATAACTTTCAGTATTTCTTGTAACTGGTTTCATCAATTTTGGTATGACAAATCCAGCACCGCAAGTCTCCTTAAATTTTGTTGTTGAGGATTCAATGTTAGTTATATATTTTGAGTTTAATGATATTATATTTTGTGAATTATTGGTTATTTCTGAAGAAATATCAGATTATGGAGCTCAAGCATTCTATATCCACAGTCCCAAGGCTTCTCTACCTTTGGTCACATGCTCATCCCCTCAAAGAACTAGTAAAGAGGAAGACATTCTGCATCCGCCTATGCACTTTCTCCTAACACTTGGGGCTGATTTTACCACTCATGGTTTATTGTTCAATGCTGACATATATCATATTCTTGGGTGTTCCTCAAATGGTTCCAATTTTCAATAACTTTTTCTCTCTCTTCAGTTGATTTCAACTACTCTACATGGGTCCAGTTTTCACCGTGCAGCTGTTTATATTTCTGATTCAGTTGAGTACATTATTCTTCTTCCAAAGAGGAATATTCCTCTAGACATAAGAATTTTGTTTGGATTCATAGGTTCACCTGCATAGAAGAAACAAGACATTTGTTGTTGCATGGTGCTGCAAATGGAAGCAAAAAAAATTCACAAGTTTTTATTCAAAATTTGTATTCCTGCTTATTTTGGGGGGGGGGGGGGGGTTCCCAAGAGGTTTTCCCCTGTTTCCTCGGTTGTATTAAGAAACATTTTTTACTATCTTTTAGATTGTATTTGGGTGACCTATGGTCTTGTTACCAGGGCCCACAGTTGTCCAAGTTAGGATTCAGGGGGGGTGTTAGGATTATTAGTCCTCCCTTGACCATACTTTCTATTTAGATTATTTAGCCTAACTTAGGAACCTTAATTAATTATTTGGGTCCACTAATACCATTGGGCCCACTTGGCCTAATGGGGACACATGTACTAGTTACTAGAGTGTGGGGAACACTGCTAGAGGTTAACTTCCACTTACTACATGTGCATGCATCAATTTGGGCACCTCCTAGACCAATCCATACATTTTAAGAGCCACTAGGAGTCCTAGCACCAACCTCCATCAGTTAGTTGGACTTGGAACTAGTTAGTCTTAGTTAGCTTCCAGTTACTTTCAGTTAAATCACAATGATTTAGCTAGCACTGGTTATGCATGGCTGCATGTCGAGTAGACGCCTTTTCCCACCTACCACACTCAGTTGCAATGAGTTAACTAGTTATTACTTATTGTATGAGTTGGTTGGACATATGGGAGTTGATATGTTGGACTCCGATATGATTGAGACACCATGAGTTAGATACTTAGTTAGGTACAGTCAAATCTAGTTGGTAGATTCGAATTTCTCCCTAATGCATTTGAATTCTTCCTTTATGTAAACTATTGTAACATTGGATTTAATTAATGACAATGATACTATAAATTCCTAAGAAATACTCATTTGTTTCCTATGTGGTTTGTTTTTTTCAATTTGTATTTTCATTCTCCTTTTACTCTAACCATAATTCAGAACTATCTGCTTGAAGATCTAAATGACACTTCAATTCTAATAGACTTAGCACCAAAATCATAGGTATCAACCTTGATCACCTATCCACAAAACATCAATCAATGGCAGGGCCTTGGCCTTGAGCTCCTATCCATGGTTCAAATACAATGCATACATCATGTACAACATTAATACCATGGGGTCAAAACCGGGGCATTATACTCCCCTCCCACTTACAACAACACTGTCCTTGGTGGTTTACAAAATTGAACAAAAATGCTACATTGGAACCACCTCAATGCTCTGTAGAATTGAACAAAAATGGATGTGCCAATCGCATGACATCCTGTAGCTCCCAACTATCCTCCTCTGGACTGTAGTGCTCCCATTGCACCTTTACCTATCATATGGCTCAATTCCGGAGCATGGTGACCTTCCTGTCGAGGATGTGCAATAGCTCAATTTGGAACTCTCCCTTGAGTTCCACTTGGATCACATCCAAATAAATCACATGGTTAGGGTCATGTACATATTTCTTAAGCAAAGAGACATGAAAAACATTATGAGCTCTAGTGCTAGCAGGTAGTGTCAAAACCCCAAATTTTCTGAAAAATTTAAAATTTTGAAAATACAAAAAATAATCAATTATACAGTCTGCTAACAGCTACAATTATTTATAAATTATTTGATTAACAGATTAGTTAATACATAATCTGAATTATTTCCTTGGTTAAGTTTAACTTATAGAATAATTCTTTTCTTTTCAGTTTATTGATTTGTTTTTCTTTGCGACAAGAAGGTGGAACTGTCTTGGATTCTGGGGCTTAATTAGCTTTTGAGCTAACACAGAAAGTTTACATGTCCTCACAGATTTACAGGTAAGAAAGATCCAGTGCTGCCTATCAATATTCATAAAGCATGCAGATATATGTCCATTGCAAAAATAATAGCTCGGTAAAAATATATATATGTTGTTTCAATTTCAATTGCTTCTATGAGGTAAAACAACCAGTTTATTCTTCTATTTAAAGATGCCAATGGTACATATATAGAAGAGATTATGTCCTAACTGTAATTAGCGACAGTCATTATCTCTCTAGTTTATAATTTATAATTTTGTTGGAAACTAACTTCACCTAGAGTGTATAGCTTATACTGCTGTAATGTTCTCTTTAACAGTATAATACCTTATCGACTAAATAAGATTTGTATATGCGAGTATTGATTACTCATCTTCTGAACTTACTTAGACAGTATCAAGATTATATTATTAATTGAATCCTAGAATAACTTAAGTACTTCATATAATTAGCAGACAACCCAAAGGACATTAACTTTGCTGAACTGATTATGTATAGGATTATAGACATTCTCTGAGTATTTGTCAGTCACCGATCTAACTTCTATGATATTAAAACAATATCTACATGATTCATCAAGTACCTATTTCCCTTAAACTTCCTGAAGTTCTGAGTTAAAGACAGCTAGGATTATAGTTTATGGTTCCGACCAAAACTATGTTTTTATATGATGTCATGTCTTAACATAAATGTGGGTGATATTGTAATAAGATATGCACAATTATTAATAAGACTTTATGTTATTACGACCGTCAAAAGTTTATTAACAAGCCTAAGATGAAATAATGAGAAACTATATGGCTTAGAACCATAGTTTGCAAACATAATTAGTTCGAATAGATCAAGAAGTAAACACAAGACATATCAAGGATATGATCTAACATGAGAATTTAACTTGGCTTGAGTAAAGTTTATGGGGTTTGTTAATTTTATTGTTGACATAAACTTAATATAATTATAACCGTTTTTCAATGTATAATCTATATGGTATAAGGTGGAAAGTAGTGGTATTTATCCACATCCATGATGAACTATTGTTAACCTTGAATATAATAACTATACCCTTTATAATACTATTGCTTTCAATGGTTTGTAGCATGCATCACGTGGTTGACTCCGGAATCGTAGAACCTTGTAGAATGTTTTGTCAACCAAATGATTGAGCGGAAATCATTTTAAAAGATAGTTTATTTGATTGCATGCAGGGACTTTGTAAGTTACCCACTACATAGTAAATTATTTGCATGCATACGTGGATTCCCCGTGGCCAAGTGTTGCAACGATAAAACAAGACTGTGAACCCTAGCCTTTGTCATTTTCTTCGTCGTTTTCGGGCCTCCGGCCGCTCTGCTGCAGTGTCTTGGCCGCCATGTAAACTCTATGTCTGGTTAAGGGTTTAGCCTTCCATCGTTGTTCTTGTCCTCTGTAAATCGTAAGGGAGGAGAGATGTGACAATCATTCACTGCTTAAACTGTGTGTAATTGTTTTTTCTTGGGATTAATTCTCCACGGCTCGTTTGTCGGAAGGGTTATCAGTTTGTAATTTTCCCTTTTTTTTTAACCTAGCAACAATGAAAAGAGAGCCATGACTTATAAACTCGCAGTCTGGTTTGTCTTAGGGTTTCTAGCAGAGTGAGTTCTCCAGTTTGGGAAGTGGTGACAGCGCATGCCTCACTGTCTGCTTGGTTGTCGCTCCCAATATTTGGCTACCACTAGTTGTGGTTGCGCTTGTGTAGCCTCCCTCTTTCATGTAAAAGATGAAGGGTTTGCTGATCCTTGTGTTGGTGGTGGCACTCATGTTCGTGGGTGGCTACATTACTTTTAAAATTGGGTAAAATTACTTGCTTTTTCGTTCCTTAAATTCATTTGTAGCTCTGTTAAAATAAAATTAATAACCACGATGTGGGTTGTCTCATAGGTGACAGTATCGTCCTCCTTCGCAGCCGGTGCAAGCTTGGTAGAAATCTTGCTCACGGGTAAGCCCTGGTTATCCCATGGCAGTTCATCCTTGTACAGTTCCTTATGGAACATTTATTGGTTGGTCACCGTGGCCTGCAAAAGACCCTCATGGTTACAGTTTTCTGGGTTAACTTTTTTCGATGTTTAGTTTGATTACAAACCCTTGCTACTTGCAGGGTTACCGGCTTAGGCCGTAACTTGTAAATCTTGATTTTTTGGTTTTGTGCAAAGCTTGTAAAGAATGGTGTAAGGCCTGTCGAGCCGTTCTTTGTTAATCTTAAATGCAAAGAGGCATCGGTCTAGAGCTTAGACTTGGTTTTTTTGATACTGGAAATATAATTTTGATTTATTAGGGTTTTACCCTAACTCAGCTGTGTAAAGATGTATCTATTGTTTGTAAATTATCTTTTTATTTAAAAATATAATAGTATGGTTTGTTCTTCTCTTTCTTGTGTTATAACTTTTGTTATTTAGCTCGGTTAATTGAGCATGTTTAGGTTCTGTTAATAACCTTGTGAGAATTTACATTTTCATTTTATTCTATAAGTTAATTGAGTAATACATGTTAAATAATTGTATGTTATATGTAGGTGTATTTATGCTTTCTTTATTATTTTTCTCTATCCTTATGGAACTGTAATAATTATTTTATATTTGATAACTTCAGAAAAATAAATAATCCAATGCTTTGGATTTGTACTTATGTAACTATATTGTCACACCTTTGAAGTACATGATTTATGATATCTGATATGATATTGTAATGTATTACTATATTTTATACTATTTAATCTTGTGAGGGTTTCGACCTTGTTTATACTTTTATAAATGTTTTGTTGGTTCAATTTTAATTTTAGTTTGTTCATAAGTAAATATTATTTCCATAATAGTAATTTAACCTTACTCTTAGTCTGTTTATAAAAGGTACAGATGAGATGATATCTCATTGTTATACTATTATGATTTCTATAGCTAAATAATTTATAAAGAATCATACTATATTTATATTATTCTATTTATACTATGTACATCATAAAATGTTAAGCAATAAGGGTAATAAAATAACTCTATAAAAAAAAACAAATAACTTAGTTCCTTTCTTCACAGAAATAGTAGTATTTGTTTAAATTGAATCTTTTCTTAGGAGACAGGTTAGTAACTTCAGAAATTACAAAAGTACAGTTTGAATAAGATAAATAAATTGTTTACATTATCAACATAAATGAAATAAACCTAGCTAACATTCTTAAATCAATTAGTTTTATCATTAGAATTAAATCAGGGTTATCTATCCTTTCTTACAGTTTAGATTGTTGTAGATAAAATAGTTACCCTTAATAGGAAAAGAAATGAACTACAGAGCTGAAATGGCATTTTTACTTAACCTGCAAGTTAAGCATTCATCTGATATTTTCTTTTCTTTATGTTTCTATATAGAAATAATGTTTACAGAAGTAAGTACTATATAGAAGAATGATTCATCCACTAGAACATACTACTATTAGTATAATGATATGACTTCTTTTCCTTTTTCTAATATTCTAACATACTCAGTCTAGATCTAACACTACTCTATGAACAGATTAATATTTCTTCTGGTAAACAATTTTCTAATGAAAGAAAACATTTCAATACTTATATCAAACATTTCCTTTTATATTTACATCATACTTCATTCATTTAAATACACTACATGTGCTAGAGTACAATCTGGATTACTCCAGATGGGGAAAAACACAGGTAGGATTTATTTTTCATCAAGAATAGATTCAGCATTAAACAACTAAAATATTTTACACTCAACAGTTTACATCATAACCTATAACATTCATCATTTGTTCACACACAGAGATAAACTTTAACATAGAAATTAAAAGATAGCAGAACCTGTTCTTTTAGCTAGATGACAACAGCAATGGAAGGCCGTTCCTCCCTACCAATTCCTGGAGAGCGCTCAAATAAGGACTTCTCAGGACCCCCGAGCCTGTTCTGGTCTGCTTGGCTGGAACTAGGTGGAGCAATCAACAAAGTACTAGTCCTGAGACCCAATACCAACTCTGCACACAGCAGTAAGATCTTTCAGCTGCAAAGCTGTACTAGATCAAGTTCCTGCAGTTTACCCCTCAAAAACACCTTCCTGTTAGTTTTTCATCATATAAGCTAGCATTATGATCTTAGGATCTTTTCACTGAGAGAATAACAAGCACAAGTACAATAAAACATAAGCACATCACAAGAGACAAGAGACACAAAGAGTTTTCCTCGAGGAAACCATAAAGGAGAAAACCCCGCAACTTCCTCAGAGATAGAATTAGCATCAAAACAGTAAAAGCCCCAAGACATTAAGATGATCTCCACACAGCAGCAGTCTCTCTCTCTCTCACTGAGAGAGCTTCTCCTCTCTCACTCATGTGCCCTCATAAGTGAGTGTGAGTGTTAAAAGTGATAAATAGAGAGGCTCTCACTCTCTATTTATATTCTTTCGTTCACTTGAAGTGCACTCCAACATGTCAGCCTCACTTAACAATTACTTACTAGAGCCGACATCTCTAGGAGTGTCTAATAACCCTAGTGCCCCACCACTTGTGGGGACTTTGCCTCCTCCGACCAATAGGAGGGTAACACAATGGTGGGGACTATTACCCCGAATTACAATGACTCACCTAGGGTCAACTTCACTAGGATAGTATAATAACCCAAGGGCCCCACAACTGTGGGGACTTTAACCCTTGACCAATAGGAGGGTTACCCATAATGACTTGAAATGACTTTCTCATTATTGAAACTTCCCAGAATAAACATCGGGGTATGACATGACTCAAATACATTACAATACATCCCAGAATAAACATCGGGTTACAATAGATAAGAAATACAAGTGAATACATTTCGAAGTTACAATTACATAAACACTCCCTCTTAACTAGGAAGGTATTCTCTTGACACAATTTATCAGCACAAGTCTTCTTCTCTGTATCAGCTAGATCATCTCGTCTTCAAGTCATCTTCATTTTCAAGTAATCTTTGTCTTCAAGTCATCTTCATCTTCAAGTCATCTTCATCGGATCTGGATCATCTCTCAATCTGGATCATCATGGAGCATCATCACTGGATCTGGATCATCTCTCAATCTAGATCAACATCACTGTACTGGATCTGGATCATCACTCAATCTGGATCATCACTGCTGGATCATCATCACTGGATCTCGATCATCACTCGATCTAGATCATTGATGGCTATCATCACTGGATCTCAATCATCACTCGATCTGGATCATCCCTAGTGCTATCTCATGATTCTTCTCGTCACAGGAAGTTATACAGAGCCAATCCTTTTTCATACTGGATGTATCATCTCAGAGCTGGTCCTTTTTCATACCAGATGAGGCAGCTACTCAGAGCTAGTCCTTTTTCATACTAGATGAG
>LPNX010634456.1:200780-257705 GCA_001517045.1 Pseudotsuga menziesii
TGTCACAGCCCCTACATTCGACCATGGAAGGAACCAATCCTCTCACCATGTCAGAATGGCATTGCACTAATATCCGACCTGCTCGTTGGAATGGCCAACACTCATATTTGAAATGGAAGGAACTTAATCCTTTAGCCATGACAGAATGGTTCAGCCCTTACATCTGATCAAGTGGGAACACATCCCTCTATCACATTAGAATGGCTACTCAGTCCTACACTGAGTGATCCTAGTAACTGACCAGGTGCCTCCATTCCTAGAATGGCGATTGCCCTTACATCTGTCTTACTCGACAGAATGGCCAGCACTCATATCTGACATGGAAGGGAGCAACCCTATCACCATGACAGAATGGTTCAGCCCTTATATCTAACCTACTCGTCAGAATGGCTATGGATCTCAGCACCCATATCTGACATGGAAGGAACCAATCCTCTCACCATGACAGAATGGCTCAGCCCTTACATCTAACCATGGAAGGAACCAATCCTCTCACTATGTCAGAATGGCTATGGGACTCATCACTTTCCCTTGGAGGAAAACTCAATATGGAGAACACCAAGTCTCTCCCTGAAGTACTCAAACTTTAGCCTAGCCAATCGCTTCATCAATACATCGGCTATCTGTTCCTCCGTTGCAACATACTAAAGCTTCGCTGCTCCTCTCTGCACCATATCCCTGATATAGTGGTACTTGATCTCGATATGCTTCGACTTGTTATGGAACACTAGATTCTTTGACAACTTCACACAACTTTGGTTGTCACAATGTATACAAGTAGCATCTAACTGGAGATCAAACAAATCGGACAGTAGCTTCCTCAGCCATACTGCCTCACAACTAGCCGAACAGGGTGCAACATACTCTGCTTTAGCTGTACTCAGTGCCACACAGGATTGCTTCCTGCTAAACCAAGAGATCACACCTAATCCCATACTGAAGCAACATCCTGAAGTACTCTTCTTGTCGATGGCACTGCCTGCCCAATCTGAATCAACATAACCCTCTAGGTTAATCTTCTGATTCACATCGTACTTGAGCCCATAATCAACTGTACCCCTTAGGTACCTCAGAATATGCTTTGCAGCAATCAAGTGAACACTTCTCGGATCTATCAAGTACTTGCTCAAGGTGTTCACAGCAAATCAAATGTCTAGTCTTGTGTTCATCAGGTACATCAAGGACCCAATCATACGACGATACATCGTAGCATCAACCGTCTCTAATGAAGCATCACTCAATAGCTTCAGGTTCGATGCCATAGGTGTGGTCATGCAGTCCATCATCTTGAACCTCTTCAGGATCTCTACTGCATACTTCCCTTGTCCAAGGAAGATTCCATCTGCACTCTGCCACACCTCCATACCTAGAAAAATAGTGCATCGACACATAACAGGAGCATCACTGGTCTTCTGCATTCAACCTTGAAGCAAAGGTTTGAATCCACTCTACTCTCAGTAAAGCCTAGAGTCATCAATAATCTTCCCATCCTATCGTACCATGTCGAACCTTAAGATATTCTGTAGTCTCTCCCTCTGAAGCGAAGCATCATACTCCCTCTGTCTTCTGTGCTCTATGCACTGAAAACATTCTGTACCGGAGTGACAAGTAGCTTCCTATGCTACTAATATTCTTTGTGACCATCTAGTGTATAGACTTGCATCTTCAACCTTGTAGCAAAGGTTAATATCTTCATCAATCTCATCATGTATGTGTTTCAACTCTTACTGGCTACAAATGTCTCTTCGTAGTCTAGGCCTTCCTTTCATGAGAAGCCTTGTGCTAGGCCTTCCTTTCGTGAGAATCCTTGTGCTACAAATCTTGCTCTGTATCCCATGATGTTTCCATCTACTGCATGATGGAACTATGAACTCCTCTTCAGGTCTCGATACTGCACCCTGACATCATACTTCTTGAACTGGTCTTCCCTTTCTTCTTGGTGGCAGGAAGGTTCTGCATCAATGATGTCACTGAACTCGTCATATTATTCTTTGTCTTTGAACTGTCGTCACTTGTTCTTCGAAACAAGTCTTCATTCTTCTTTGCTTGTAGGCGATTATGTATGCGGTCTTTCCTACAAGTCAAATGCATTTGTATGGTTAGAAACATTTCATAAGGAATATTCATACTAGCAAATACTTATGCATAAATATATGATCATGCAACTATTTTAGCCAATACAACATTCATCCATATCTCACGGAAACTTTCTAGATGCCTTCCATCTCTACTAGGACAACATTGGGATTGTGCACTAATCCAATATGTCAGCAAAGAGGTTTCATTCTAGATAAGTAGCAATGGAGGTTGTATAGCACCATGAGCTAGTTATCCATCACATGCATATTAGTAGTATACTGTCATTAATGAAAACATTCTATCATGCATAATACATCAACTGAATATAAACAAATGCATAACAAAACAATATCATGAAATGAAAATTGAATACTTATCTTTATTTGTTTCATGGGTAGACTCCTTCTTGAGCCTTCAACTTCATCGTCTTCTTCATTCGTAATAGCATCATTTCTTATCCAAATGCTAAGGTGGATAAGAAGTTCTTCAAGAGTTGAGTTCTTCATATTCCTCATCGATTGAGGGATCTTCTTTGGATGGTGAGAGCTTGATCTTCAATTGCTCCCATCTTCTCTTCTCTTCTTATGATTCGAGCTTCTTCTTCTTCTTGAAGTCTGCTAAAAGTAATCACTTTCTTCTGCCACACATTCCTTGCATGAATGAATCCCATGATCCTGGGAGGCTATTCAAGGTGGCCATCACCACTTCTACATTCTTCACTTCTTCTTTTACAGCTTCAAGTTGTTCTTGATTTGAGAGACTCTTATGACTGCATGGTCTCTGCATTCTGGATCTTCACATTCTTCAACTGGTTTCTCAAGGTCATATTCTGATTTCTGTTCTTCCCTTCAAATAGCTTGGTCAAGGAATCAAAACATATTTGGTGTCTTTAGGGATACTCTTGTAGTACAAGTTGATTCATGACTGAATCAACAATGATCTTCTTGGCCTTGACCAAGTTCTTCTTGTGTAAGGCTTCTAGCCTCATCTCCCTCTGAAACTGGAACCTCTATACTCATGTAGGTGTCCAATCCATTTTCTTCAGAGAGATCAAATACTCTTATGATTGAAAGTTGTGTACTTCACCAAGCTTATCATCAAGCTGATGAGAACTTCAAATGAAAATAGCAAAGGATTATATCTTACTGATTTGAGGTGTTTGTCTTGGTTCCAAAGCTGGCTGATCTAGGGTTTGTCACAGAAACAATAATTTTCAAAACTTGGAATATTTCAGATCTAATTGGATAAACAGATATATCTCTTCAAATGGAGCTTTCCAATGTACTCCTTTTCTGAAAACAGTGGAGGGAAGCTCCCGGAACAGGAAGCCCTAATTTTCCAATTTCTTCTACATAAATGCCTGTTACTGTTTCTGTGATATCTTCGACATTTCTACTCCTATGTGTCTAAAATTTCACACTAAGGTAACCTCACATGTCTCTGATATAACAAAACATGTTTCATCATAATTGGTTTCACCTTTTTGGATTTATGATCCTTTTTCCAAGGTGACCTGTTACAGGACTGTTCAGAACATTGAAGTTGTACGGAATTCCACGTGTCACTAGTTGATCTTCTGAGTCTTATATTCTGACCACTAAAATTAAAGTCCGTTCCCTTTCTGGGACATTTTCAGGAATTCCATTTGGACCTCTGTAGCCCAAGATATTGCAATTCTCCCCGGGTATCCTGTTTAGTGATGAATTCTGGAAGAGGCTAGAACCCTAACTTGGAGGGATCATATCTCCCAGAATATAGTGAATATAAGGCTGATTTTTGGACACAGTGTTCATCAGGATTTTATCTTCGGTCCTTGCAATTTTCAGCTTCTTATACTTTGCCAACCTTGGAATATAGCGACTGTACCAAAACGTATCAGTTTTAGTATTTATGGTTTTTCCTAGCTCGGGGTCAAACTAGGGTTTGACTTTCCTAGAGTTTCACCCAACCAAATTTCTTGATCCAGCTCTCTCAACTTCGGTTTTGATGAGGATAAAAATCCTATGCTGGTCTCACTCAAAAATTCATCTTCTGTAGAAAGCCCTAATTTCCGCATCGAAAACTAAAAATGCTCATAATCAAATTCCGCTTCGACAGAAAGATGCGCCCTTCAATGGAGAGTCAGCCTAGCATACTTTTGCTGATAGATTGTGGAGAGAGACCCAAAAAAGTAAGAATCCCTATCTTCTACAACTGCACAATGTCTTCTTCTCAGGTTAGCTCTGATACCATGTTAGTTTTTCATCATATAAGCTAGCATTATGATCTTAGGATCTTTTCACTGAGAGAATAACAAGCACAACAATAAAACATAAGAACATCACAAGAGACAAGAGACACAAAGAGTTTTCCTCAGGGAAACCATAAAGGATAAAACCCCGCAACTTCCTCAGAGATAGAATCAGCACCAAAATAGTAAAAGCCCCATGACATTAAGATGATCTCCACACAGCAACAGTCTCTCTCTCTCACACTGAGAGAGCTTCTCCTCTCTCACTCATGCGCCCTCATAAGTGAGTGTGAGTGTTACAAGTGATAAATAGAGAGGCTCTCACTCTCTATTTATATTCTTCCATTCACTTGAAGTGCACTCCAACATGCCAGCCTCACTTAACAATTACTTACTAGAGCCGACATCTCTAGGAGTGTCTAATAACCCTAGTGCCCCACCACTTGTGGGGACTTTCCCTCCTCCGACCAATAGGAGGGTAACACAATGGTGGGGACTATTTCCTTGACTTACAATGACTCACCTAGGGTCGACTTCACTAGGATAGTCTAATAACCCAAGGGCCCCACAACTGTGGGGACTTTAACCCTTGACCAATAGGAGGGTTACCCATAATGACTTGACATGACTTTCTCATTATTGAAACTTCCCAGAATAAACATCGGGGTATGACATGACTCAAATACATTACAATACATCCCGGAATAAACATTGGGTTACAATAGATAAGAAATACAAGTGAATACATTCCGAAGTTACAATTACATCAACACTTCCTTCCAATTTCCCTTTCCCAATAAATTCCTTGAAGTGCATTCACCTGAATGATTCTTCTCTTGGAATGAGCAGCCTTAGCTCTCTATATTGGGCACTTTCAATAAGATTGCCTAGGTCTTTTTGGGTTAGTTGTCATTAATTGAGCCACCTGCTTTGATCTCACTTTCTTGGGGGATCATGACCCCAAATGTAGGGAAGTTTCCACCTGCAACATAGGAAGTGTTTCAGGATGCTGTCACTTGTCTTTTTGCTCTCCACCTAGTTCCTTCCACCAACTTGACCAGTACACTCTTTTTAATAGCTCTCCCAAGCTGTTGTCTCCACTTTTATTTATTTAAAAATAAAATATTCAGAATTACATTCCACATATTTTGACTCTGTTGAGTCATCAATTTCAACTTAGCATTAAATTTAACATAATGTCTTGGAATCAAATCAAAATAAAATAACATTATTTTACAAAATTGGGTCATGTGACAGGCAGTGCAAGTATGATATGCAACTGACCATATTCTTTCAAGCACTTCAAATGACCCATGATATGTAGGTGACAAGTTAATAGAACTTCCAAACTTCAAGGAACTCTTCCTTTCCCTCACTCCGAGGTAACATGATCCCCAACACTATGCACCTTATTCTTGTCTCCATAGATTTTATGTCTATCATGGGTTGCTTTCATATTCCGCCTGATCTTTGCAACCTCTTGCTCCATTTCCTTGAGTAAATCTGGACCAAGAAAAATCCTGTTCACTAGATTATCCCAAGTCACAGGTGTCCTACACCTTCTTCGATACAAAGACTCATATGGACTCATCCCCAACGATACTTGTTGTCCATTATTATAGTAAAAATCTACCAAGTGTAAGTAATCTTTCCACTTGATTGGTTTGTCCATCACATACATGCAAAGCATGTATTCAAAAACCTAATTCACTCTCTCTATTTGACCATCAGTCTGAAGATGGTAAGCAGTACTGAAGTTCATCTTTTTACCAAAATTTGCAAATAGACCCTTCCAAAACTCGGAAGTGAACTTGGGATCCTTGTCAGATACTATTGCCTTAAGAAATCCATGCAATCTGAAAATATACTTCATGAATATTTTTGCAATGGCATCAGTCTTATATGTGGAATTAACTGGTATAAAATGTGTTCCCTTTGTCAACTTGTCCACCACAACCATGATGGAATCATGTTGTCTCCAAGTCATTGGCAATCCTGTAATGAAATCCATGGAAACAACTTCCCATTTCCATTCTGGAACTGGAAAAGGCTGCAACAAACCTCCTGGGTGTTGATGCTCAATCTTCACGTGATGACATTTCATGCACTTTGAAATATACTCATCAATGTCCATCTTCATTCCTGGCCATAAATACTGCTTTTTGGCTGTAGAAATTGCCTTCTAATATCCTGGGTGACCATAATAGGGAGCTTGATGGATCTCATCCATAACAACTTTTCTCAAGTCTGCTACATTTGAAATATAAATTATGTTTTTATCTTCTTCCGATTTATATCCTGCATACCTCTTCTCAAGAATTTTCTGCTGCAATTTGTCTTTTACTTGCACATACATTTCATCTTTATAAGTATGGTTAACAATATTCGGTCTCAAATCTTATTGGAAAACACTAAGAGATACCACGTTCATTTCATGAACCTTCCTGCTGAGTGCATCAACCACTTTATTTTCTTTTCCTTTTATGTGTTTGATTTCAAAGTCAGACTCACATAAAAACTCCAGCCATCGATCCTTCCTAGAATTTAGAGTAGGTTGATCAAACAAATACTTCAGACCACAATGGTTTGTCCTTAGCTCAATTTTTCTGACCATTTAGTAATTCCTCCACATCTTGTGAGCATGTACTATGGCTGCAAGTTCTAAGTCATGAGTAGCATAGTTCTTCTCATGATCCTTCAACTTTCTTGACTCATAAGATATCATGTTGTTGCCTTGCTTAAGAACTCCTCCAAGTCCTTGACCGCATGCATCAATACACACCACACAATATTTTTATGGGTCTGCAATATTCAATACTGGTGCACTTGTGAGAAGATTCTTCAACTACTGGAAGCTCTCGTCACACCTTGGTGTCCATTCAAACGTTATCCCCTTCTTTTGTGAATAAGTGACTGAATGTGCAACCTTGGAGAATCCTTCAATAAACCTCCTATAGTATCCTCCAAGTCCCATAAAATATCTCACATCCATCACATTTCTTGGAGTTGGCCAATTCATAATGGCTTCAATCTTTTCAGGGTCTACATATATGCCCTCTTCTGAGATGATGTGACCCAAATAATGAATTCTATCTTTATAGAAGTCATATTTGCTCAACTTTGCATACAACTTATGATCCCTTAGAAATTTCAAAGTCAATCTCATATTTTCTTCATGCTCTTCCTCATTCTTAGAATAAATAAGAATGTCATCAAGGAAAACAAGAACAAACTTGTCCAAATACCTATTGAAGACACTATTCATGAGACACATAAATGTAGCTGGTGCATTTGTGAGACCAAATGGTACCACTACAAACTCATAGTTTCCATACCTTGTTCTAGAGGTTGTCTTATGAATATCTTCATCCTTGATTCTTACCTGATGATAACTAGACCTCAAATCAATCTTGGAAAATAGGTTTGCTCCTCTCATTTGATGAAGGAGGTCATCAATTCAAGCTAAAGGGTATTTTTGCTTCATAGTGACTTTGTTCAGCTGTCTGTAATCAATACACAACCTTAGTGTACCATCTTTCTTCTTCACAGACAGAACTAGTTCTCCTCAAGGAGACACACTTGTCTTGATATACTTCTTCTCCAACGACTCTTGCAACTGCATCTTTAGCTCTAGAAAATCTGGTGTACTCATCCTATAAGGTGTCTTAGACACTAGTGATGCTCCATGCACAAGGTCAAGTGTAAAATCAATGTCCCTGTTTGGAGGAAGCCCTAGAATCTCATCAAGAAAAACATCCCTAAATTCCCGCAATACATGAAAGTCCTCCAACCTAGGATTTTCATTCTCTGCTGCATACAACTGACAACCTTTCCTACATAACTTCTTTAGCTTCATTGCAGAAATATGCCTTACAGAAATCACCTTTGGAATTCCTCTTACAACCCTTAGGTTTCCTTCTTCATCTATGCATTCAAAATTCTTATTGTAACAATCAAGCTTAACTCTGTGCATTTATAACCAGACCATTCCAATGAGAATATCATAGGAACCAAGTGGTAGAACATTCATATCTGCATAAGTGATCAATCCATCCATAACCAATGGACATTTTTCTACCACTACAATAATTTTCTCTTAGTCCCAGTGGCCAGCTAAACTAACCATGATTTTCTATGCTTTAACTTCTTAAAAGCACAATTGTCAACAACTCTAGGAGTAATATAACTATGAGTAGATCCAGGGTCAATCAAAACAGAAACAGATTGCTCAGTAATATTACCTACAACTTCAACCACAATTAGTTGATGATCTTCCTGGCGGTCCTCCAGTGTTGCATAAATCCTAGGGACAGTCCTTGCTACCTAACCCATAGTTTCTTCTTCTTGAATGTTGTGAGCTTGCCTCACTGCATACCCATTCTCAAGTGGACAATTCTTGTGCATGTGCGGTCCTCCACATTTCCATCATTGGAGCGATTCTCTGATCTCTTTTGGATCTCTTGGCCTATCTCCCATAACTCTAGCTGGTTGATTAATAGCTTGTGATGGTTGCCTCTGCTGATTTCTGAAGTGAGAAGGTTTGAACCATTTATTCCTTTGGTCAAACTTCTCCTTGTTTTTTTCCTTTGATTCCTTATGGATATTAGGTTTTCCTTTGCTTTGTTCACAGCAATACTTAGCTTTCCTTATTGCTTCTTTCATAGTTCTAGGTTCATAAAACTCAATTTTGTCTCTATATGCTTGAGGTATCCCACTCAGAAAATCTTGGATTTCCACTTTATCATCCTTGATGTAACTGGCATACCTCAAAATTTCCAAGAACTTGTTTTCATACTCTTCCATCATCTATTGTCCCAATTTCAACTCATGGAATTCTTTGATCTTGTCATCATAGTACCTGTCAGAGAGGTACTTCTGCTTGAAATACTTCTTGAACTGTTTCCACATGATATTTCTGTCATTGATATTGTTTACCTTCCTGAGGTTCTCCCACCATATAGATGCTCTTCCATTCAGATTGAAAATGGCTACCCTAGCCTTCATATTTCCTGAGTAGTCTTGGACTTGGAAATATTTCTTCATCCCAAGAAGCCAAGCTTTAGCTTCTTCACCAATATTTATCTCATCATTAAAGGTAGGAAGCCTTTCCTTCTTGAGCTCTGCAGCATGGTTACATTTAGCCGATGCTACTCTTCCTGAGCTTTAATCAGGCTTCTCATGGTGGCTGCAATTTATGGGGGGTATCTTGAAATCTTCTCTCATTAGACTATGTCTCAACATTTCCAACTAGGACATTTTCTCCCATAGAATTTTCCTCATGCTCATAGGGATTTGAGAATCATACATGTCGTAGGTTTTCATGGCTGAGCCAAAAACCCAGTTCTTCAATATGCACTATGACTCTGCAAAAAGTGTTAACAACATCATTTGTTAGTTGCATAGCAATTTCAGAATTAAAACCAGTTACTTACTGTCACCTAGCCCATCCAGGCCAAATGTACAACTATTAGCTCTATTAACTACTCATTTTGGCCCATTTAGGTTCAGTGCTACAAACTCACATCTCTGATACCAATCTTTGTAACATCCCCATACCCCGGAATGTAGATAAATTAAAAATTGTAATTCAAAAGCCATTGTTCTTGTTTGAAACACGGGGCATGGACGTTAACACACACTTCAATCTTCATTCTTGAGCTTAGAAACCATTGTAACAGTCTTTCCTCCCTTAACAGATCTCTTATATGATCGAAAACACCTTTTCTGCACTGAACCTATCCTTTCTGCACTCCACTTTCTGCCCTTCTGACCTCAAAAATCGAAAATCAGAAAAATAATGTGTGATGGAAACATTGACCCACTCTTCCGCCTTCCACCTTCCACACTTCCTCTTTTTTCCCTTCCGACCTTGGAAATCAGGAATTAGAAACATAATGTGTGGCGAGAACATTTAACCACTCTTCCACCTTCTGCCTTCTGCACTTCCACTTTCCACCTTTCCGACCTTCGAAATTGGAAAAGCAACAAATGACCTTAACCTTTTCTGCACTTCCGACTTCCGCTTTTCGACCTCGAACTTCAAAAATCAGAAAGTTACTATTTTTCCTTAGAACTTTTCTGCGCTTCCAAATTCTTCTTTCCGACCTTGGACTTTAGAAATAAAAAACCACACTTTCTTCCTTGTTTTCACTGCCCTTTTCGCCTTCCTCCTTCTGCAGGAGGATCCCTGGGCACGGAAACACAACAACTCTGCCCTATTCAACATTCCCTTTTCCAATTTTCTCCTTACGCCTCCCTCAAGCGGATTCCAAAGGGCGAAAACACTAAGTCATATGCTTTCTGACTCTGTAACAGGATTCTAGCCTCCATGAACTTAGGCAAACGCATTGCAAGAACACAAGGCGTGCACAGAAGTAAAATGCAGGAAAACATAACAGGAGTAAACTTCTACTTAACCATCAATAAGCATTCAACATGATCATAATGTCAAATTTTTAATGGTTATATCATATCTTAAAACATTTAGCATCATAACAGCATAACCATAACCCAAAATATCATTGAAATATAGACAAGCACAACCATACAAAAAAGAACACACAGATTTATCCGGGGAAAACCATAAAGGGAAAAACCCATCAAAAGCTTCCTCAATATAGATGCCCCAAAAAGATAAAAGGTAAAACCCAAAATACTGATCCTCCTTCTTCTCTAGCCACAGCTCTTTCTCTCTCTCTCTCTCATGTGCTACACAAGTGAGTGTGTGTGTTGCAAATGAGGAGCACCACACTTATATTTATATTTGTCCGTTTACTTTAATAATTAATTCCGACATGTAGCCTCGAGTTAAACATGTAGGCTCAAGTAACCACAATTGGGGTGCTATTGACCCACCTTTACAATTTGAGGGGACTACCTCATGACTCTTATTAGTTCTTCTGATTAGAAGCATCAGAGTATAAAGAAATACAATTGGTTCTCCTGTTCGGAACACCAGGGACCACAAAAGATACATATAAAATATTCTTCGAAGTTACAATATTTCAACACTCCCCCTTAACGAGAAGGGTATTCTACAACAACATCAACAACAACAATAATAGGAGAGAGAGATAGGACGTCATCAACATCATCAGGGTAACACATCTATAAATCATTGGAACCTTTTCAACATCATATAGTCTTCATCTTCGTCTTCAATAAGAGCAACACTTTGACCGACAACATCATCATTAATCTTCATCTTCAATATTCAATAGCAGCAACACTTTGACTGCTCGATTGATAACATCATCATCAGCACTTTGACCTTTCGATCAACAACATCTTCAGCATTTTGACCTTTCGATCAGCAACAACATCTTTAGCACTTTGACCTTTCGATCAGCAACAACATCTTCATCACTTTGACCTTTTGATCAGCAACATCAACATCAGCACACTCTGATCTTTCGACCAGGAACATCATGATCATCACACTCTAATATTTTGATCAGAAACATCAACATCATCAGCAAAAACCTGCAATCCATAGTTCAAAGACAAAGAATTCTTTGGATCACTTTTGGACTTAAAGTTCAGGGATGATGCAATCCCACCACATTCTCAACAACCGAAGTCACCGGATTGATTATGGGATAATCAGTCCCTATCACTTTAGGACTAAGTCCAAGGATGATGCAATCCTGCCACGTTCTCGAGTACTGAAGTCACCGGATCCGTTCTGAACTGAAGTTCAAGGATGATACAATCCTACCACATTCTCAATGACCGAAGTCACCGGATCCGTTCTAAACCGAAGTTCAAGGATGATACAATCCTACCACATTCTCGATGACCGAAGTCACCGGATCTGTTCTGAACCGAAGTTCAAGGATGATACAATCCTACCACATTCTCGATGACCTAAGTCACTGGATCCATTCTGAACCGAAGTTCAAGGATGATACAATCCTGCCACATTCTCGATGACTGAAGTCATTGGATTCATCCTGAACCGAAGTTCAAGGATGATACAATCCTGCCACATTATCGATGACTGAAGTCACCAGATCCGTTCTGAACTAAATTTCAAGGATGATACAATCCTGCCACATTCTCGATGATCGAAGTCGCCAGATCCATTCTGAATGGAAGTTCAAGGATGATACAATCCTGCCACATTCTCGATGACCGAATTCACCGGATCCATTATGAACCGAAGTTCAAGGATGATACAATCCTGCCACATTCTCGATGACCGAAGTCAACAGATCTATTATGGACATATGTCCAGGGATGATACAATCCCTCTTCATTCTCAAGGATTGAGGTCACCAGATCACTTTAGGGAAAGTGCCCAGGGATGATACAATCCCACTGCAACATCACTACTCCCCCTTTTGAGGAAGGTCTTTCCGAACAACACCAAGCTTGTCTCGAAAGTGTTCGAACTTTACTCGGGATAGAGGCTTCATCAACACATCAGCAACTTGTTCATCAATACTCACATACTCAAGCTTTATGGCTCCCTTCTGCATCATATCTCGAATGTAGAAATACCTTATTTCTATGTGCTTTGATCTGTCGTGGAACACAGGGTTCTCTGCCATCTTTATACAACTTTGGTTGTCACATAGAATCACGGCAGTGTCCAACTCTAGGTTGAATAATCATGACATCAGCTTTCGAATCCATATGGCTTCACAACTAGCATAGAAAGCTGCTATATATTCTGCTTCTTCTATGCTTAGAGCAACACTGGAGTGCTTTCTGCTGAACCATGAAATCATAGCAGATCCCAGACTATAACATCCACCTGATGTGCTTTTTCTGTCTGAGATGCTTCCAGCCCAATCTGCATCTGTATAGCCATACAACCTATACTCATGGCTACCATTATAGTATAGACCAAAGTCTATAGTCCCTTTCAGATATCTCATCACATGTTTTGCAGCTACCATGTGAACCCATCTAGGTTGAACTAGATATTGACATAGAGTGTTCACAGCAAAACAAATTTCAGGTCTAGTGTTTGTTAAGTACATCAATGACCCAATGATCTGTCTGTATTGATTCACATCCACTAACTCTGACGAGTCATCAGCTAACAAATTCAAGTTGGAATCCATGGGTGTGGCCATGGCTTTGCATTCCGACATATCGAATCTTTTCAATATCTCTACTAAATACTTTCCCTAGTTGAGAAAGATTCCTTCTGAATTTTTTTCATACTTCCAGACTTAGGAAATAATGCATTAACCTAAGGTCTTTCATCTAAAAATTCTTCAGCAGGCTTCTTCTTGCATTATACAATCTATTTCTCATTCCCTGTCAAGAATAGATTATCCACATACAGTAATAGTATGACATGTTCATCTTCTATAACCTTGAAGTAAAGGTTAGGATTGACTTTCGTCAGGAAACTATCTATCCTTCCATACCAAGCTCTGGGAGCTTGCTTCAGGCCATATAGGGCCTTCTTCAACTTGCATACGTGAGTCCATATTTCTTCAACTTCAAATCCTTGTGACTATTTGATGTAAAAATCTTCCTCAATCATACCATTAAGGAGGCTTGTCTTTACTTCATCATGGAAGCAACTACCATGATAGTTCTGAAGGAAGTGTACCTTTCTTCCTAGAGTAAGTGTCTCTTCAGAATTAATTTCCTCTTTCTTATAGAAACCTCTAGCCACAAGTCTTTCCTCACTTCTATTAGCAACATATTTTATCTTGCAAATCCATTTGGAAGATACCACAATCTTGCTTTCTAGTTTGAGTACTATATAAAAAACATCATTCTAGTATTCTTTCATCATAACATCTTCCATGAGTTCGTCTTGTCAAGCCATCAACATATCCTAGTATTATGCATTCAACCTTCAAGGTTGGAACCCACTTTACTCTTAGTAAAGTCTCAATCCATCAGGAAGTTATCCATCATGTCGTACCATGTCGAACTCAGATATCTTTTGTAGTCACTCCCCCTGAAGTGGAGTATCATCTTCCCTCTTCATTCTGTACAGGTGGTTCTATGCTTGATATATATTGGTCAATAGAGTATGTCATGTCATAGTCTATTCTTTCTCAGGCAAATCATGAACCTTGCATTGCACATTTGTTCTTATAGATCCATATGGAAGATACTACGTGCTTTCCTTTATGTCTCGAAACCATATCGTATACATCATTCCCCATGATCAACCGTTACTCTTTGATCATAGCTTCTTTCATACCTGGAAAGGTTAGAATCAATGATGTCACCTAACTATGTTACACAACTAGAGTGTGTCTGAGGCCTCTTAATTTTGTTTGGAAGTCTTGCCATTCTTTTCTTCGTCTTGAGTTATATCTCGTATCCATGGTGGTCTTCATCCTTCGAGGTAGATCTACTACTCTCTGAATCTCTTTCTTCCGTCATGGTCTCTCTGACCCTGGGAGCTTCAGATTCATGTTTATTGGAGTGAATATTGAATTTTCATCACTTGTTCTTCGGAACAAGTCTCATCCTTCTTTTCTTGTAGGAGGTTGTACAGGACATTTCCTACAATTCAGATGCACAAGTTGCATGGTTAGAACTATTTCATAAAACATATGCATAACGAAAAATTCTTATGCATCATGCAACTGTTTAGCCAATACAACATTCATCCATATCTCACGGAAACTTTCTAGATGCCTTCCATCTCTACCATGCCATCATTGATATTGTGCACTAATCCAATATGTCAGCAAAGAGGTTTCATTCTAGATAAGTAGAAATGGAGAGTTGTATAGCACTATGAGCTACTTACGCATCACATGCATATTAGTAGTATACTGTCATTAATGCAAACAACCTATCATGAATAACACATCAACTGAATATAATCAAATGCATAACAAAACAATATCATGAAATGACAATTGAATACTTATCTTTTATTTGTTTCGTGGGTAGACTCCTTCTTGCCATCATTATGCTTCATCATCTTCTTCATTTATGAAATCATCATTTCTTATCCAAATGATAATATGGATAAGAGGTTCTTCAAGAATTGAGTTCTTCATATTCCTCATCACTTGAGGGATCTTTTTTGAATCATGAGTGCTTGATCTTTAGTTGCTCCCATCTTCTCTTCTCTTATGATGAGTTGATTTTCTTCTTGTCTAAGGCTTTAGCCTCATTTCCCTTTGGAACTAGAACCTCTCTACTTATGTAGGTGTCCAATTTATTTTCTTCAAGAACAAGTGAGATCCAATACTTCCATACTTGGAAGTTGTCAACTTCACCAAGCTTTTCATCAAGCTGATGAGAACCTCAAATGGAAATAGAAAAACATTAGATCTTACCGATTTGAGGTGTCCGTCCTGGTTCCGAAGCTGGCTGATCTAGGGTTTGTCAGAGAAACCCTAATTTTCAAAACTTGGAATCTTTCAGATCTAAATGAATATAAAGATATATCTCTTCAAGTTGAGCTGTCCAATGTACTCATTTTCTGAAAACAGTGGAGGGAAGCTCCCGGAACAAGAAGCCCTAGTTTTCCAATTTCTCCTGCAGAAACACCTGATACTGTTTCTGCACTATCTCTGAAATTAATGCTCCTCTATTTCTGAAAATTCTCACTGAGGTAGCCTCGCATGTCCTTGTTACAACACCATAGGTTTCATCAGAATTTATTTCACCAATTGCGACTTATGATCATTTTCCCAAGGTGACTTGTTACAGGACTGTTCAGAACAGTGAAGTTGTATGGACTACCATGTGTCACTGTTTCATATTCTAAGTCTAAAACTTAGACCACAGAAATTACAGCCCGTTCTGTTTCTGGAACATCTTCCGAAATTTCATTTGGACCTTTGTATCCCAGGATATAGCGATTCTCCCCATGTGTCCTGTTTAGGGATGAATCCTGGAAGAGGATGGAACCCTAACGTGGAGGAATCATATCTCCCAGAATATAGAGAAAATGAGGCTGAATTTTCGACATAGTGTACATCAATATTTTAAATTCGACCACTGCAATTTTCAGCTCCTGATCCTTCACAAATCCTGAGATATAGCGAATGTACCAAGACTTATTAGTTTTAGTATTTAGGTTTTTTCCAGCTTGGGGTCAAACCAAGGTTTGACTTTCTTGGAGTTTTACCCAACCAAAAATCTTGATCCAGGTCTCTAAAATTCGATTTTTATTAGGAGATAAATCCTATGCCAGGCTCACTCAAAAATTCCTCTTTTGTAGAAATCCCTAATTTCTCGCACCGAAAACTGAAAATGCTCGGAATTGAATTCCGCTTTGACTAAAAGATGCACCCTTCAATGGAGAGTCATCCTAGCCTTCTTTTGTTGATCAATTGTGGAGAGAGACCCAAAAATTGAGAAGCCCTAGCTTCTATAGCTGCACAATTTCTTCTTTCAGGGTGGCTCTAATACCATGTTGAATTTTTAATGGTTATATCAGATCTTAAAGCATTTAGCATCATAACAGCATAACCATAAGCCAAAATATCACTGAAAGATAGACAAGCACAACCATACAAAAAAGAACACAAATATTTATCCTGGGAAAACCCTAAAGGGAAAAACCCAGCAAAATATTCCTCAATATAGATGCCCCAAAAAGATAAAAGGTAAAACCCAAAATATTGATCCTCCTTCTTCTCCAGCCACAACTCTTTCTCTCTCTCTCTCTCTCTCATGTGCTACACCTCTATTTATATTT
Organism: Pseudotsuga menziesii; assembly: GCA_001517045.1. Classification (NCBI taxonomy): domain Eukaryota; kingdom Viridiplantae; phylum Streptophyta; class Pinopsida; order Pinales; family Pinaceae; genus Pseudotsuga; species Pseudotsuga menziesii. The sequence goes on from LPNX010634456.1 coordinate 217,733, forward strand.
TTCCATTCACTTTAATAATTAATTATGACATGTAGGCTCGATTTAATCATGTAGGCTCTATTTAATCATNCTCTCTCTCATGTGCTACACCTCTATTTATATTTTTCCATTCACTTTAATAATTAATTATGACATGTAGGCTCGATTTAATCATGTAGGCTCTATTTAATCATGTAGTCTCGAGTTAAACATGTAGGCTCAAGTAACCATAACTGGGGTGATATTGACCCACCTTTACAATTTGAGGGGACTACCTCATGACTCTTATTAGTTCTTCCAATTAGAAGCATCGGAGTATAAAGAAATACAATTGGTTCTCTCGTTAGGAGCATTGGGGACCACAAAATATACATATAGAATATTCTTTGAAGTTACAATATTTCAACACATAATAACTCATAAGCAAATACATAGCATAAAAAATCACAAGAGAGATACTTATCTTGATGATTAAGCTATACCGCAACTAGCTATGTCATTGCAACGTTTCACCCAACCATAGGCCAGCGTGTTCATTAATATCTCAACACCATTGCCGCCCCCAAGCTGGGCATGATTTCCACAAGGAACTAGGGAACAACAGACTTACACATAGACGGAACTCATAACACGCAGTCCATCCAACATATGGGTTTCACAGGTTACACAGCCAAGCCATCTCACAGTTGGGTTTATCATACTGTCTAGGAAACAAGACAAAACACTGTTGGGTTTCACAGGATACACAACCAAGCCAACAAATAGTTTGGTTTCACAAAATGTACACAGTTAATCCAACATACACATTAAGGACCAACCAAGCCAACAGATTGGTTTCATAGGCTACTAAGCCAATGCATCTTTCATAGTTGGGTTTCATAGGCTATCATGCCAAGGATTACACACATGGCCCAAAGAACAACAAGACACAACCAATCCAACTACCAGTTGGGCTTCACAGGATGCTCAACCAAGCCAAGATCCAATTGGGTTTCACAGGCTGCCCAGTCAAGCCAATATACAATTGGGTTTCACAGGTTGCCAGCCAAGCCAATCTCCTTTGGATTTCATAGGAAACTAAGGCAGTGGAAAGAAAGAACTACTAAGCTAGTGAGCTCATCTGTAGATCTAGGGACACCTTCACAAGATCTATCTGGCCTGGCACCCACATTTCCTACACACCCAAAACAAGGGAGTGTACCCTTCTCTTCTCCACAATCCCTCGAGCTACATCTTCCCATCCAGTGCTCTTTAGGATGCGCAGAGTAGATTCACATGCCACACATATCTTATTGTGAGGTTCTACACTAGGTTTAACAAGCACATTCTACGTCTCTTCCACTCCTAAGTCTTACATATAGTTCAGACCCAAACTAAGGTGCACAACACAACAAACCACAGGGAAACACGTAAACAAAAGGCCTCACTCACTCTGTAACATAGAGGAACAGGTTTGTAGACCACTCTGTAACACAATGTAGATGGTATGATCAACTCCAAACAGTGAACCACACTTCACAACCACTAACAGAGACCTTCTCTGCGAATCCAGAGTGTAAATAATGCGTGAGTAATAAAATGGTCTAATGAATCAAATGACCACAACATTTAGATGACAACTGAGTTGCTAGACTAGGCACACAATATATGGTTTTACTTGCTTCAGAAACAAGAACACAAATTCTGCAACTATAGGCTTGTTCAGTCACAAAATCGACTACCATGCCTTTCTCTTCCCAAGGCATTAATTGCCTCAACCAGTTTCCTGCAAGAAAATCGAATGATTGACTACGGGGACAAACCAGGGTGGATGGGTTAACGAACGTGTAACTTTTGAATAGATCTATGGATGGGATCGTCCATCATACAGATCGATGACGCACAACGATTTCGCTGATCCAACTAGCGTGACTTAACAAACTTTTCATGTGCACAAAATTCCTATGAAATCTGCTTCATCAAGTTTGGAGTCCACCGTTGATCTAGTGGGGACATAGATCCAACTTCCCATAAGGATTTCGTAGTGTCAACTAGCATGGTAGTTAACTCAACTAGCATGAGCGAAATTTCTATCCAAATCCGCTTTACCAAATTTGGAGTCCACCATTGATCTAGTGGGGGCACTGATCCGACGGTCAGCAAGGATTTCACAATGTCAACTAGCAGGGTAGTTAACTCAGCTAGTGTGCGTGAAATTTCTATCCAAAATTATTTAATTCTGAGCTCGCGTGTTCGCTTGGGTGACTTGGATGACAAAACAACGAAGGTTTTGCTACTTGTTAGACTAGGTTTTGTGAGGATTGAACCTTCAATCACTCACCTGACATATGTTGGTTTAATCCCTCTTCGTTCCTCTGTGAAATCATGCCCCCATCTCTTTTCACGTTCCAGTGGATAGCTAGATATGGTATTTTTATTACATGGTATATTTACATGATGTTCAAAAAAATTATGTGCTTGACTTAGCACCAAAACCAGAGGTATCAACCTTTATCACCTATCCCCAAAACATCAATCAATGGCAAGTCCTTGGCCTTGAGCTCCTTTCCATGATTCAAATACAATACATACATAATGTATAACCTTAATACGATGGGTTAAAAATCGGGGTGTTACAAATCCTATATTGTTACAAACATTAACTGAAATAAAACAAAATCAACTAGGTCAAGGGTCAAGTAACATGGGGAAGGATCCCAAGGTGGGATAAAACATAAGGAACAAAAATAAAAAGAAGAGGTAAAATATACATCAGAATCTAGTTCAACAAAAAAAAGGATATATGTCTACTAGTAGTGAGACCTTTGAATCATCACCATCATATCCTGGAAGGAAAATATTTAAAAAGGATAAACTACAAGGTGAATATAATAAAATAAAAGCTCCTATATTTGAAGGAGAGATGGATTCCGGTGAGAAGGATGAAGAGTGGTTGTTGGAAATCACAAAGTATTTTAAAGCACATGATTACCCCAACAAGTTAAAGGAATGAATGCCTACTTAACATTTTAATGGTAATGCTGCACATTGGTGGCGAGATTTAAATCTTACTAAAAACATGAAAGAATGGAAACGATAGTGGAAATCCTTTAAAAAAGATGTTTCAATAAAAATATATGTTAGAAATATTCTTCGATAAGAAAATAAAGGAATTCCACACACTCAAAATGGGGTCCATGATAATGGATGTTCTAATTAATATATTTTGGAGCTATTGCACTATGTTCCTTACATTAGCGATGAGAAGGTTAAGATACAACCGTTTATGAGTTTCCTCCCACCTATTTTCAATATAAGATAGAATTTGATGCTCTCAAAACCATTGATGAAGCCTTATGTAAGGATAAACTTTGTTATGAACACAATCAACACAGTGAAGAAAACTAGAAAAAGAGTAAGGAACAACTAAAGAAAAAGGCAGAAAGTAGAAGGAAAGGATTTAGGCTCGAACCTTATCAGAGACCTACTGAATTTTTTTCAAAATACAATAAGAGTGAAGCACAATAAAATCAACCAACCCAAAGCAGAAACCGACTAGCCAGCTTCATTGATAATAAAATAACACTTGTAACTATGAAATGTTGGGGATATCAAGGCTCATACTTATATAAATACTATCCCCAAAGGAATAAGAAGGTTTCAAATAATCTACCGAAGCACATGATGATAGAATCCATTGACAGAACACCACGAAATTGTGCAGCTTTGGCAGGGTGTGAGGGAGATCATCAGTACATAGTGGTGGAAGTAAGAGGTAATGAATTTACCCAAGAAATTTCCATATTAATAGACCCATGGGCTTATCGTAGTTGAATTTCACCAAAAATAGTGGCCCAACTTGTATATTAAATAAGACCAAACATAAAGTTTCATGGTCGGTACAATTAGCAACGGGTGAAAACAGAAAGGTTTAAGAATTAATTCAGAATTGAAAGATAGAATTAAATGGGATGAAAACAAGTACATATTTAAACATCCTATATTTAGGATCCTATGACATTTTAATTCGAATGGACTGATTGGAGAGACATCATGTTGTGTTAGACTGTTTAAATAACAATTTTAATTGTATTGGTGACCAAGGAGATAAAAAACTAGTACAAGGAATTCCTAAAATATTTCAGTCAGACAAATTTCATCCCTACAGGAAAGAAGAAGTGTTAGAAAAGGGTGTAAAATATTTGTAGTCAATGTTTAGATTTGTAATGGGGAGAATGAGAAAAAACTAGAAAATTTTCCTGTGATAAAAGGAATAAAATATGTTTTCCCTAATGAATTACCTGATTTACCTCCTACACAAGAACTTGAATTTTCAATAGAACTCATACATGGACCAATACCAGTATCCAAGGTCCCCTACTATATCAATCCACTTGATTTGGTTGAGTTAAAGCTTCAACTTCAAGAACTGATCGAAAAGGGTACATCATACCAAGTGTGTCCCCATGGGGTGCGCTAATTCTATTTATTAAAAGAAAGATGATACAATGAGCATGTGCATTGACTACTGGTAACTGAATAAGTTGACATTATAGAACAAATACCCATTACCCTAAATAGATTATCTATTCGATCAGGTTAGAGGAGCCAAGATATTTTCCAAGATCGACCTGAGATTTGGGTATCCTAAAGTTAGGATTCGTGAAGAAGACATCACTAAGGATGCATTTAGGACTAGATATGGCCACTATGAATTCGTAGTGATGCCATTCGTATTAACCAATGCCCCAACAACATTTATGTGTATGATGAACATTATTTTTAGTAAGTACTTGGATAAATTTATGTTGTTTTTTATTGATGATAAACTCATTTACTCCAAGAACAAGGAAGAGCATGATGAACATTTGAAAAATGTTCTGGAAACAGTGTGCAAACACTGCATGAACAACAATTGTATGCTAAATTCAACAAATGTGACTTTTATAAGGAACAAATCCAATAGTTAGGTCATGTAATTTCAAGTGACAACATAGCAGTAGATCATGGGGGATTCACCTTGTTGATCAATATCTTATCACACCCATTCATAAAGGGAAGTTTTGAATTGTGAAAAATAAGGTCAATATATTGTAAGTATGGGGGAAGGGAATAAGGTATGGGGGGTATAAAAAGGGGTTTCTAGTAAAAATAAGGAATATATTGTAAAAATAATGTTTTTTTTATTGGAAATGTGTATTGGGAGGGGGTTAAACAAAAGTATTTATGTAAGTAATTATGAATATCTAGTGAAATAGGGGTATTCTTTAATATCCCATGAAAAAAGGCGCTATGACATGGTTTCACTAAGTGAAGACCCCATGCAGTAGATTCTGAAAAGATTAAGGCCATATTAGATTGAAAAAATACCATACAATTATAATCGAAATATGGTCATTCATGGGGCTAGGAGGATACTACCAAAAATTTATCAAGGACATTTCAAAAATAACATACATGATAATATCCTTGCAGAAAAAGAATGCAAATTTTATATGGACAGGGAGATGTGAAAACACTTTTAAACAATTAAAATAGCTTCTGATATCAACACCTATACTGAAGATAGCATATCTTGATGGGGATTTTTTCGTTTTCACCGACGCATGTAAGGAAGGGCTTGGTGGAGTCCTGGTGCAGGAAAACCACTTCATATCCTATAAATCTTAGAAAGTTAAAGAACATGAAAATAATTATGCAGCTCATTAGTTGGAGTTAGCTACCATAATTCACACCCGAAAAATGTCGTGGCATTACTTAATGGGGAACATATTCCTGCTAAAAATGATAACTTAGGACTGAAATATATTTCAAGCAACCGAATATGAATGCCAAACAAGCCAGATGGTTGGCCTTCTTGAGTGAGTATAACTTTGAAGTCGAACATATTAAAGGGAAAGAAAATAGGTTGTTGATGGGTTAAGCCGAAGGGTACATGTGCTTTATGAAATGAAACTTAGTTGAGTAGAATCAGATTTATATGATAAAATGAGAAAAATGATAACTACTATGTTGAAATCAATAAGAAACTTCAAGAAAACAAATTGGGACAACAACAAGAACATTTCAGAATTGACAAAACAGGACTAATATGGTATAAAAATAGGTTATATGTACTTGAAAATGAAAAACTCATAACCAAAATACTAGGAGAATTCCATAAACCCCCATACTCAGGGCACCCAAGATATCAAAAAAAAATTTATGTAGTGAAGGAAATCAGTTACTTTTGGACTGGACTAAAAACAAATATAACAACATTTTTCATTGCAAAGTGTCAAGAATGTCAAGTGGTCAAAAATGAACACCAGCATCTAGCTGGATTGTTACAACCACTACCCATTCCAGAATGGAAATGGGAGGTGATAAGCGTGTACTTTATCACCAGTCTTCCCAAAAGTAAGAAACAAAACGATGCAATTATGGTTGTGGTTACTAAAATTTCTAAGGCAACAAACTTCATCCTTGTAAAATCAACCTATAAGGAAATCCATATAGCATATATCTTTCTAATGGGGATCTTTAGTTTCATGGTATTCTGAAGGCTATTATATCCGACAGAGACATGAAGTTTACAAGTAACTTTTGGAAGGTCTTATTCAATGGGTGAAATACATAATTAAATTTCAGTACAACATACCACCCATAGACAAATGGGAAAACTAAGTGAACAAACCATACTCTAGAGGGAATGATTAGGATGTACTTAATGAAAAATCCAAAACACTGGGAGGAATATATACATTTAGTAGAATTTACTTACAACAACAGTTACCAAACATCAACCAAAATGGATCCTTTATAAACACTATATGCAAGAAAGTGTAGGACGCTAGTAACCTCATATAGTATAGTAGATAGGTTGATGTTGGGACTATATCTATTAAAGGAACTTGAACATATTGTTAATAAGGTATGAAAGCACCTAAAAGAGGCACAGGAGAGACACAAATTCTATGCTGACAGGAACAGGAGAGACAGAGAGTATCAGGCGGGAGAGCACGTATATTTGAAAGTGAAATAAAAAAAAATCTCTCAGTCTGGGAACATGCAAGAAACTGGACCCCAGATATTGCAGATCATTTGAAATTTGCTTAAAAGAGGCCTTGTGGCCTATGAATTAGCTATGTCAACTCATGTTAGAATACCTAATGTTCTTCACCTACCTCTACTTAAAAAATACGTTTACGATCCTAAACATGTTGTGAACAAGAATTTATTGTAGGTGGAACCAAAAGGGGAATTTTTGGTCGAATACTTTGCATTTTGGATCAAAGAGAAAAATAGCCTCGAAAGAAGCCTATAACCCAGTTGAAAATATAGTGGCATCATTATAGCCCTGAAGAAGCTATGTGGGATATGGAAGAAGACATAAATGAAAAATATCCTTCTTTATTCCATAATATACAGTAAGAGAAATTAACATTGGGATGCTGCTACTTTTAACGGGGTGGGATGTAATATCCCAAGACTGGCTCCTCTTTGAAAATAATATGTAAATACTTAAGTACAATATGTTTTGGTTTTGATTGATGTTGATCCAGGTGGCTCTAGAGCATCAATTTTATACTTATTTTTATATTATTTTATATGTGATGTTCATCCTAAAGGCTCTAGAGTATCAAGTAAATAGACCTAAATGTTTATGTTTTAAATTGGTGTTGAGTCAAGAGACTCTGGAGCATCAAAGACAAATAAGGTTAATACAATGTTATCTTGTTTATTTAGTAATGTCTACCGAGTCCAGAACAACCACCAAGAGGGACCAAGCATGCTAAGGAAGGGACAATCTTAAAAATATATATATTAAAACTTATATTAGACAAGAATCAGGAAAATATTAACTAGAAATTAGGAAAAGACTCATTAGTGGTTAAGGGAAAAGAAAATAAAAAGGAACCCTAGCTATTTTTTTTTTAAGAATAATATGATAAAAAGAATATATATAAGGGGGGACAAAGGAAATGGGGATAATTTTCCTTAAAGAAAGGTTACAACCAAGAACCTAAACACAACCCTCTTTTTTCTTAAAGAAATAATTGCAGATACGAATAATACAAACTGTGTATTGGTCCATACTGGGAGAAACGTGAAGGTTCCTAACACATTTGGCATGCTAAAGAAAGATAAGTCTTCTTGTTTTCATGTTTATGAATCATGTGATGTACTGAATATTTAGTTAAATTGATTTCTATATTTATGACAGAAAGAAAGTCTAAACTGAGCCTGAAAAAGAGTTAGAGATTGTTTGATATGCATTTTCTCCAATTTAGTCCATAATTTTATAATGCTTTGTTTAAGCTCTGTAAATAAAAGAATATTTGAATATTTGAATGAGCCTCGATAGAGTAGTCGTTATTCTTTTAATTATGTAAAGAACTTTACTTTTTATGATTTGCAATTTGGAAAAGAAATATAGAGTTAGTTCATTTAGTTCCTTTGCTAAAAACAAATCAAATGGGAAATGGTTATGCTTTTATTATGAAGAAATTAGGGTATATTTACTTTAATTTGTATGAAAGGATCCCTATGGTTGATTAGTAAATAGAAAAATTCTTAGGGTAAGGTGTTTATTTGATGTTCAAAAAAATGGGAAAGTGAATTGGAAGGAATATTTGTAAATCATTACTCAAGGTAAGGAGACCTGAAGAGGGCCTCATGAATATAGATTTTATTATAAAAAAATAACTCAGCTGAAACAACTAATGGAGAGTAAAGAGAACACAGGATGAGGTGGGAATTGATCTAATTCCCCAATGATAGTATTCTTCTTATAATGTATTATTCTTATATTGTTGATTTTTAATATGGGTTTTTTTTCTAATTTAGATAATGAGCTAACAAACAACTACAATTGTAACACTTATAAATCAGTAGTTTGGGAAAACACAACAAAATGTAAAAAAACTAAAGATTCTCATCGTATAGACATTACGTGGAGTGAATTTTACCAACAATAAAAATAACATAGATGATTGAAAGTAATATTAAAACTTTCACTTTTATACCTAAACTTAGAGTAATTAACAAAGTGTGGTATCTATCAACTTATACCAAAATACTACAATAAAAAAATGCCTCATAACAAACAAGCATTGACGACCCTCATATACAAAGGAAGATAGGAATATATATATATATATGAATCATCACAGAGAGGCATACTTATAGCAAAGTTGTAACCCATAAACTAGTCATTAACCATGATTGGAGCAGTAATTATATTGATAGATATAACATTGAGTTTTAAACCCTAGTCGGCTGGTCTTGATTATATTCCACTCTATATAAGCAAATATCAAACTCAAAAATATAGGTGTCTTGTCATGTCTATTACAAGAATATTTATGGGGGTTATTAAACACAAATTTTGGGAGGAAGATGATTGCTCCCAACCTTGAGTATTTTCCTTTAATAATAAACCGACCGAGTGGAAAATGAAATAAATGTATTGGAATTACAACCATATTGTGTTATCTAGGCTAGGATTTGTAATTAAATAAATAGGATGTTCAATCCTTTAACCCTTATATCACTCATGTAGATGGAGAATTACAAATTAAGTATACCTATGAAATTATGAAATTTGGGAACCCTCCGTGCTAAAGGAATGATGCAAGAAAAACGTTGACAAGGTGAAACCCTCGACTATCGGTCTCTCCGGAGACATTCTTTCCAGGTGGAATCTGAAACTACTAAAATGTAAAGCTTATCATACTATAGCAGGTATCTTGCTTAATGCCATGATTTGAGGCTCCTCCTTTTCTCTCTCCATTCTAAATTGCTATGGTCCTCATCACAACCGTGAACACTTTTGGAATTATGTGGCTAATGGTGGTCTTCTCTCCTTTCCCAATCTTATCATGGTAGGAGATCTAAATTTTACACTGAATGCATCAGATATTTGGGGCACTAAGGCTCAACCTGACCCTCTAGGACCCTTTTTCTCCAAACTTATCTCGGATCATCTGTTGGTGCATGTCGCCCCTTCTTGTGCTGGACCTACTTGGAGGAATGGAAGGACAGGGGAAGAGGGTATATCAAAAATATTAGATCGTTTTCTTCTATCTGATCACCTTGTCAGCCTTCTTGCTAGATATCGGGTTTGGGCTCATAGAAGTGGGATCTCTAATCACTTCCCTATTCTGTTTGATTGGATGGACCATCCAATCTCTTGTGTATACCCATTCAAATTCAATCACTCCTGGATGGAAAATAAATATTTTTTTCAACTTGTAAGATCTGAATGGCCTCTTATCTCATCTTGTGGCTCAGAGGATGCCATGTCTGATCTCTCTAATAAACTTCGTAATTTAAAAGGAAGGGTTAAGTCCTAGACAAAGAATGAAATAATCAAGTTGAAGGAAAAATATGCCTTATTGGAAGATGAAATTAGCTCACTTCTGGACTATTCACATTCAACTATATTAAGTGTTAAGGAGCAGTACAGATTGAATTCTCTTAAATATGATCTTAATAAGATTCTGGATCATGAATTGCGCTCTGCAAGATTACAAAGCAGGGTAACTTGGGCCTTACATGGTGATGCAAACACCAAATTTTTTCATGCGGTGGCAACCGCTCGGAAAAATCATAATGCCATCTGGAGTTTGCAAGATGAAGTGGGTAATTTGGTTATTGATGATCAGGGTCTCAAATATTTGGGGACACATTACTTTAAAAAGATCTTTGCTGATGATCAAAAGACGAATATTGTTTCCCAACTCAAGGTGATACGTCTTTTTCCCTCGTACATCAGTCCTAAAGAGAAGGAGCTTTTCACAGGTTCAGTTACTTTATCTGAAGTAGAAGCTGCTCTTAAAACCTTCAAAAAAGATAAATCGTCGGGCCCTGATGGTTGGTCGGTTGAGTTCTATATGGATTTTTTTTATTTAATGGGGCCTGGACTTGTTAATTTGGTTGAGACTTCCAGGAGATTGGGACGAGTGACTCCTTCCCTTAACTCTACTTTTATAGCTCTCATCCCCAAAAAAGAACTTCCGGTCACCTTTGCTGATTTCCATCCAATTTCTCTCTGTAACCTGGCCTACAAGTTGATATCCAAGGTAGTAGCTCTGAGACTTAAACCATTCTTAGATAGATCTATCTCCCCTCAGCAATTTGGCTTTCTGAAGAACCATCAAATCATTGAACCATTAGCCATTACTCAAGAAGTCCTCCACACTGTCAAAACAAAAAATAGGTGTGCTCTTATTCTCAAGCTTGATTTGACAAAGGATTTCGATAGGGTTAACTGGACTTATATCCGTCTTATACTTATTCAAATTGGGGTTCCACTTGAGGGAGTGAACTGGATCATGGGTTGTATTTCTTCTGCAAATTTTTCCATACTTGTTAATGGTTCCCCCTCACCCTTCTTTACTTCCACACGTGGAATTAGGCAAGGTTGTCCTTTGTCTCCTTTGTTGTTCATTCTGGTTATTGAAGGTCTTAGCTTACTGATTGAATATGCTAAAGTCAATGGCAAAATTAGAGGTATCAAGATTTCGCCACATCTATTCCTGACACATCTACTCTTTGTAGATGACGTGATTATGTTTGGAATGGGATCCTATGAGGAATGGCTGCCTTTCAAAGTTATTTTAGATACTTCAGTGAAGCCTCTGGAATGAGGATTAACACAGACAAATCTTGCTTTCTTCATAATGACCTGGAAGCTGATTTAATCCGTAGGATCACAGGGCTGCTCCCTTTGAGATTTGAGTACTTAAATCATGGATTTAACTATCTTGGATACTTCCTTAAGCCTTCGGGGTATTTGGTCAAAGAATGGCTCTGGATTATATCTAAATATGAAAAGTGAATCCTCCATTTGACCAACCGGCTCTTATCTCTTGGTGGTCGTCTTGTCCTTATTAGATCTGTTCTCTCCAGTCTTCCTGTCTATTGGATGGCATTAGTCTCGATTCCTCAGTCCATTATTGATAAACTAAGACGTTTGATTTTCACCTTTTTGTGGGGTTCTTCACCAAAGAATAAGAAGTTCCACCTTGTGGACTGGCACCTCCTTGTACGCCCAACTACCATGGTCGGTTGGGGCATTAAGCATTTAACTTGGTTCAGCCTTTCTTTGATATTGAAAAGATTCTGGCTTGTACTTAATGGCAATGGAATCTGGTTTCATCTTATCTCAGTTAAATATATGAAAAATTTACCATTACATTTGTGGCTAAGAGAAAAGTGTTTTTCTCCTCGAAGTGCTTCGATTATCTGGAGAGGTTTCCTTCAAACCATCCCTTGGCTGGGCAGGGGGTTAATCTGGCAAGTTGGAAATGGTACTGCTATTCGATTGGGAGTGGATCCCATCGTCGATCTAGGGTCTACCTTTCTTCTTCCTTGTGATTTACAAGAATACCTGGAAGATTATGGTATCTGTACACTAGCTCAGGCAAGGAATCAAACACCGTTTGCTTCGAGTTATTGGTTCTCGGCAGATGATCTCGACCTTCAAGGTGATTGGAAGATTATATGGGAGAACTTCACGAGGGGGCTGGAATTTGGACGAATTCATCTCTCTGATCACTATGATTCTCTGCAATGGTCATATAAAAAATATGTGGGACCTCTTACTGCAGCATTGGGATATGATTGTATCACTTCCTTGTATTGTTCTGAGGATCAGGCTTCGGTTCTTGATATGATTTGGACCCTCAATATTCCTCTAAAGATTGGTTGCTTCACTTGGTTACTGGGAAGGGGTTGAATACTGACCTAGGATCAACTTCAACTCCACGGTTACCAGGGGCCTAGTAGATGTGTTCTTTGTGGGCAGAATGTAGAGGATATTCAGCACCTTTTTCTAGGCTGTTCTTTTTCTCTTAGTATCCATTCTTACTATGAAGCTCGCTTTGGGTATTCTTCTCCCCATCATGCTTCTGTTTCAACCTTTTTGGATTTTTGGTTCTACCATACTGCATCTTATGTCCCCTTCAGATACCTTCCGATTTTCATATTCTGGTGTATTTGGAAACTTAGGAACAGATGCCTATTTGACGCCGGATTTCCTTTTGTTCATTTAATTATCTCTTAGATTGACTGTCTACTAAACTTACACCCTGTCCCACAAAAGAAACAAAAACTTAGAAACATCAGTCCAGGTCCTATGAAGTTTTTTCCTTGCGGCTTCTTTGACGGGGCAGCTGCTGAGCATATGGGTGGTGTTGGCTTTGTGATCTTTCTCAACAATGATCACTTCTTTAGCTTCTCCATGGGCTGTGGTAGCATCTCAAATACTCGAGCAGAATTACTGGCACTTTGAACTATTTTGAGAGTGAGTAAGCTAATGGGGTTACCCATGCATTCCATTTTTGGTGACTCACTTGTTATTATATCTTGGCTTAACAGACACACATCACTAAATGTTCCATCTCTGAATCATTGGTGTGATAATATACGATCTATGTTGTTACATGCCCCTCTTGTGATCTTCAAACATATATATCGTAAGCATAACTCGATGGCAGATGGTCTCTCCAAACAGGCGTTGAAGTTGGATATGGGTTCTGGAATCTTCTTTGAATCTCTAGAAGGATTGATCATAGATCAAGGCCAATTTATGCTTTTCTAGCTTGTGCTGAGCTTCTGTTTCTTTTTAGTGGCTCTCAGTGATTGATATATCTATTATATTGTATCTTCTTGTTTGAGACTATCAGTCGGCAAGTTTTGCTCAAGATCTGTATGTTTGATGATCACTCTCGATATTATCTAGCATATTCTGACCTGTATTATCAGGGATGATGAGATAAGTCTACTATGATCAGACTTAGTGCTCCTACTCTATGGATTGGTTGCTTGTATGTTCAGTACTACTCTGTCATGCCATGTTGTGGGTTTATACTTGCTTTCTTTGCCAGGAAAGTTGGTTATTGTTTAAGATGTCTTTTGATTCCTATGAATAACAAAGACTGGTATTTTTTCCTCTAAAAAAAAAAGGTGAAACCCTCGATGAATCCAGAATGTTTAGAAAGAGCATGGAATCCCATCCGCTGAAGTCGAATTCACTATCATTTTCTTTAAGGAATTTACTATCAGGCAGTGACGTGGAATAATAATATTTCCTTTCGAATTGGAAATCACATCGAAGCTTTATCAAGTCGCATGAGTTAGAACTATGATTTGGACCCCGTTCTTCCTACCTTGGATAAGGTTTTAATTCATAGCTTATAGTTTGAACATATCGCCTAAAGAGATTATAGTACCAAATATAAAATTCAAACAAGTCTTTTACTCCAGAATTACCATGGTACTAAACTTCCATGACCAAGGTTGATTTGGGTATAAAGGTTGGTAGTAGTTCCCTCTAGTCTCAATGTATGTAACAAACCAGTGGTAACATCAGCCAATGTAAATGGAAAATCAGATTTAATACTTTATAAATTAATATTTAATATTAATGACAAGATATTGACTTACAATTTAAAACACTTACTTGCGGAAAGTACATAGAGTAAAATCCAAGTAAACCTTCTATGCTATCTAGACAAGCTCAAAAGTGTTTTTAAACATGTATAAACTTTTGAATCAACAAGTAGGTTCCATCATAGGAAGGATGAATAATCAATAACCATTAAATTTGTAATGAGAACTCCTTAGTCAATAAGAAAAAATAATAATAAGAGCTCAGTATGGACAAGGTTACAAATAAACTTTAGCTAATCTTATATTCTCTAAATTAGTTCTTTTTTTAAATAGGGTTATTACACTGGCTTATATCATGATATCTACTGAGGTATATTTATTAAATTTGGATATGAGTTTACTTGATATCCTTATATGAAAGTGGGTGGATGCATTTTAAATAGTCCTACACTTGAGAAAGGTAATATTTTCCAATTAGAGTAGAATAGATAGATTTTTTTTCATGAATAAAAATAGAAGAAAAAACAAACAAAAATAAAAAAAATTATAATCGTGAAAACCTGTCTAAGGTGCCTAGGGCATACCTTTACTTGAAAACCTTATTTGGGGTAAGTATAGATCTATAGAAATAAAATATTCCTCATAGTGTATGTAGAAATGTTGCCATGAGGTAGAGCATTGGTGAAAACAGGTAATGGTGCCCTTGCTATGAGAAGGAATGAAAGAGATAAAAAATAAATAAATATTATACCTGGTACTCCTTACTTATGCTATCATAGGTCATGTATGCAAAGGACTAGAGCTGATATTTCATGAAGTACAGATCCTATGGTGGATCAAATCAAGTGCATGCAATATATATCAAGGGTTCAATGTCGTTTCCCAAGGTGAAATAAAAAGTAGAGCATTCAAACATCAAGAAGAAGTATGGTTTGGTGTTCTGACGATTACAACATGATGCATTCATATAAGAGGATGAAATTTTTACAGGAAATAGAGGACATATTTATTTTTCTCCACATATAATTTAATCAATATCTATTGTGTTTAATGGGAGTGGAAAATTCAATTACAATCCTCTATAAACTTAATGGAGGATTTGGCATAGGAACTATATTTTCCTAATTAATCCCCCATAATTTGGAATCAAGGGATGAAAAAATTTGAGGGTGTATAGGACATGTTACTCTATCTCCCCATTCAATTTTATAAAAATGGATGAGTTTATGTGGTGTAGAAAATTCAATTATGATCATCTACATGAAGCTTGCATATTTAAAGACATATTTGACATAAGTATTGTATTTTTATTATTGTTCATTCATAAGTTTAAATGAAGGTATGAGACCAGTTGAGGGTGTAGAGGTAATGTTTCTATATCTCCTTGTACAATTTCATAAAAAAATGATGAGTTTAAGAGGGGGAGAAAATTCAATTATAGTCCTCTATAAGAAGCTTCCATATTTAAAGGCATATTTGACATAGGTATTATATTTTTATCATTATTCGACCTTGGTATGGAATAAATGTACGATATTTTTTTTGGGTACATGGAACAAATTTATCTATCTCCCTATACAATTTCATATAAAAATGATGAGTCTAAGAGGGATAAACAATTTAATTACTTACCAGCACAAGCAAAGCAGTACTTTGCTCCTCGAAACAAAGGCATCAAACAAAATGAAGGATTCTTTGATATTCCAAAGGAATGAATCATGTTTTCAAGAATAATTCATGAAGAATTAATGATTCATTTAGGTTAGCAGTCATTTAAATCAATAGATCCAAATATTATAAGCAAGCAAGTCAATTGAAATAAAATGAGACAATAAGTGAAGCCAAGCAATCTAGCATATGAAATCAAGCAAGCATTTTAATATCATCCTTTAATATGGAACCTGCATGCAACCATTCAAATGTTAAGTAAACAGATAACACACTAACTCATGTTGATTTATTCATTCAACATTCATGCAAGTACTACAACGATATCATAGAGTTTTAAATTCGACGAGGACATTGAAACTCAAGTCCAAGGAGTCCATTTGCACAACAAAATAGGGAAGCTACATGTATATAAATAATCAATCAATCACCTTGAAATTTATTTTCATGTTTATGGGTAATTCAAAAAAGATGAAAGCACCCTAATTAAAGAGCATTCACATGTTGGTTATACAAAACAATTTTTCTTCTTATGCATTGTAATTTCAAAGATTTCTTATTGTTCTTATTCACTCTCAAATATATCTACAAAGTACATTCAAGGAAAATGAAATCGGGACAAAAGTACTACATGAACCACATTCTTCAACATTACCAGAAAAACATGGTATTGTAGGAAAGTGATGCTAACACTAAGAGGAGTTGTTAAAGCAACATTTCAAGGGGATAGAAGGAACATTTGAACACCTAGTACAAAGGATAGTATGTACCCAACATTGCCATCAAAATAAAGAGTATGTATAAGCTTTCTTCACATACAATCAAATGAAATTGGCCACTACAAGAAACATCATGTTCAAACTCTATGAAGAGAACAAATTTGGAAAGTTGTCTTGTTGCATGAAGACATGCATGTTAGGATATTTAGACACTTAGGAGTTAGTTAAGATCAACTTGTGTAATATATCCATTAGGTAAAGTGTGTTTCTTTAGTATGCATTAGTATGCATTGTAAATATTCTAATCCAATGGTCACGATATGTTCTAGACATAAAGTGATATTACAGTTCAACTTCTCTTAGATCATACCTACCCTTGATCCGTGGCTTAACACTTGATTGGTCCATGATCTCTATTTAAAGAGCATGGAGGGTCCTTGGCTAGTTGATCGATTATGAGAAGCTCAATTGTAACTTTCTTTCTTTTGCATAATAAATTGCTCCAAGTAGTTATTTGGCTGGGGTTGTGGATTGTTTCTCTCTCAAGGGTTTTAACCACATCAAAACATTGGTGTGTTGATATTTGATCTGCTTGTGTGAGTGGTTTCTCTAGGTGTTCGGTCTTTTGGGAGTACCATCTGTACCCGAACACGGTATCAGCACGTTTATGAAGAGTCGCTTCCGGTTTTGATCTAGATCTTGAACTGGTGTTGCTGAAACTTTGAAAGTGTTTCCAGTTCTATATTTTTTATGCATTTATGGGCTATGGGAGGTGTTCCATTATGTTTGGTGTCATTTACATTAGGAAATAGTTTTTGTTTCATCGAAAACTATTTCTGTTTACTCTAGATACGCTGATTTCACCAGATCTGAAGGTATAATGTTACAGTGACGGTTTTGTTTTAATTTTTTTTTAATTCTCTCATATTTTTATCTATTTTATTATTATATATTTATTGTTTTTAGTCTCGTATTGTTTCATTCCTTGGCTTCGTATTATCTTTGCCATGCACCTTGTGCAACCACGGCGAATCAAAAATAGAAAGGGAAAGGGCTTTTCTCGGCTGCGTATGCTCTTTGCCGTGAACCTTGTGCAATCATGGCAAATCAGAAACAGAGAGAAAATGCAGTCTTTCCAGGAAAGCTAATGAGATATAACCCCAAAAGCATGGAAATTTTTTTTCTATTTTGATTTGTGGTGTGATTTGCAAAAATAGAAGCAAGCACGGAAACCGAGAGAGAAGAGTAAAAAAAACTCTTCCTCTTTCCCTTCTTTTACATACCTTTAAATTTTAGCTCACTTGGTTCAAAGTTGCTTTATTCCATAATAGGTTTTGAGTTCAAGTCTTATTAAGTTTTTTTTTAATAGTGCATGCAATTTTTATTTTTAAGTTGATTTATTGTAAAAGTGCATCTCATTTACTAATTAAAAATAAACTAAAAGAAAAGTGAGTCACTTAAGTCTTTTTTTTTGCACTATTTAAAAGTAACATCATTGTAAAAGTGAAAATCACTTATTTTACAAAAGTGATTCACTTAAATCAACTTTCTTGTAAAGTGATTCTCAAAGGTTCATCTTGGGAAGAGGGGGGTTCTTTTTTTCAGTTGGTCAATTTTATATCTGCCACATCACTATCGGGGACATCTTCAACATTTTCTTTGATCCAGCATAACTTCATCATACAAAATCAATTTTCAATGCCATTTTTTTAAACAGCTTGATTTTTGGAGCTCTTTGCATTCAAACAGTTGATTTCTGTTTTTCAGCCATCATTTTATAGTATGGCCGCCCCTTATGATATTATACTTATCAGTTCTAACTATTCTTCATGGAAATATCATATGGAGGATGTTCTACGAAGTAGGGGACTTTTTCATAATTACCTCAAGGAGAGAAACAGAACCCACTGATGATTCTAAGAAAATAAAATGGGCAAATAGATGTGTTGAAACTTGTGGATTGATTAGGATGTCAATCTCTACTGATTTGCAATTCCACATATCTGGAATTGATGAACCTGATTAAGCCTGGGAAAAGTTGGAATTTGTGTTTGGTAAACAAAATGAAATTTGAGGTCATCGACTCGAAAATTAGTTGATTTCTTTAAATCTAATTGATTTTTCATGCATTCAAGATTATTTATCGAAGTACAAAACTCTTAGATTCTTTTGTGAAGAATGCAAGATTAAGAGAGAAGAAAACAATGTATTTATCACTTTCCAAACTTGGACCTGCATATTCTATTTTTGTATCTACATTTTACTCCATGAAAGAATCCTTAAATGCAGCTAGCTATCAAGAGCCTAGTCTTGAATCATTTTCTGATTCCTTAATTAGAGAGAAAGATAAGCTTATACATCTTGGAATAATTAGCAATGCAGATACATCTGGGAAAGCCTTATTGTCCCAACAGAAAGAAAAGTCTAAGCATCCCAAAAACAAAATTTTCGCAATAATAAGTCAAACAAGGGTCCCAAACCCTCTCAGTTAGCTCCTTCTTTAAAAAATGACAAAGGATCCAAGCCAAAAGGAAATAAGACTGAACGTCATTGCAACTATTGCGGGAAATATAATCATGATGAATCTAAGTGTTTCAAGAAGATGGTTGCCTTGGAAGCAACAATGAAGAAGCACCACATCAACCTAGATTCGTCTTCAGAATCTACCTCTCATGGCCATGCACTTTGTGCATTTGGTTACTCTTATACTGCATCTTCTTCTTCTACTTCAAATGAATGGCTTATTGATTCTGGAGCATCTTATCATATGGATAAGGATCAAGACATATTTTCTACTATGCATGAATGTAACACCAAACAAATATTTGTTGGTGATGATAGTTCTCTAAGTGTTGTAGGATTTGGAACAGTTCTAGTAGAAAATGGTCATTTTAGTGATGTACTATGTGTTCCAAGAATTTCCTGCAATTTGTTGTCAGTCTATCAAATCACTCATTCTGGTGAAGGTAAAACTGTAACGTTTACACCTCACCAAGTTGTAATCAAGGATTTTAATGATCCTCAACATGTCCTAGCTACCAGAATTGTTGATGATATTACCAAGTTGTACAAATTTAACAACTTTGGGTCATCACCTTTTCCTTCAGTTTTTGTTGCTCATAGTGATAACTTGAGCAAAATTTGGCATGAGTGATTTGGTCACTTAAATTGTCGTTCATTGCAAAAACTATGTAAATACAATATGGTGACAAGTCTTCTAATGGTATCTTGCAAGGATGGTTTTTGTTCCAGTTGTGAACTCGAAAAACATCATCGAGACAGTTTTGACAAATGTGCCTCTTGGCACGCCTTGGTTCCCTTGGAGCTTGTGCATATTGACTTGTGTGGTCCTCTTTCATCTGCTTTTTTATCTGGTTTCAAATATTTCTTAACTTTCATTGATTATTACTCCATACGCACTTGGGTTTATTTCCTAAAACTTAAGAGCGAAGTATTTAACACGTTCTTGGCCTGCAAGGCCCTTGTTGAAAAACAATATGGTCATCAAATCATAAAGTTAAGATCCGACAATAGAGAAGAATATGTTAACAAAAATTTCACTACTTTCTGCATTGAACAAGGAATCCAACAACAACACATTGTTCCATATACACCACAACAAAATCATAGCTGAACGGAAGAACCGCACTTTAAAATAAATGACTAATTGTATGATCCAATCTAAGGGACTAAGTCTTCAATGCTAAAGCCATAAATTGTGCAAATTACATAGTTAATCACACCTCCACTAAAGACTTACAAGGCATAACACTGGAATAAGCATGGAGTAAAATTAAACCAGATGTAAGTCACTTCCTTGTGTTTGGTAGTGAAGCATGGGCTCACATTCCAAATGAAAAATGAAAAGCATTGCATCCTAAAAGTGAAAAGTGCATATTTGTTGGATATTCTGAATATGTAAAAGGTTATATACTTCTTCAATCACATTCAAATGATGTCATCATTAGAAGAGATGTTAAATTTGATGAAAATCTCTTAGTCTACAAACCTAACTCGACGATTGTGCCATCTTTGACCTGCGATCCTGATTCAACGATTGTGCCTTCTTCTACTTCCAATTTCCTTAACAGATTTCCAACTCCAATTTTTGATGATGACAGTTAGGATGGAAATCCACCTCCACCTGCTCATATTCCTCCGGTTGCACCAACGCCATTGCTTCGTTGATGGGTCCATTTAATATGTGAAGTAGCTAGTGATCTTGTCGATGATCCTAGAGGTCAACGTCGAACACGTTCTTAGTTTCAGCGAGCCTCTTCTATTTTAGCTCAAGTTTATGAGAATCGTTATCCATAAACTTTTGCAGAAGCTTCAGGAAATCTAGATTGGGATGCATCTATGGATGAAGAATATCGTTCCTTAATGGCGAAGGATACTTGGGATCTTGTACCTCTTCCAAAAGGAAAAAAACTTGTCAAATGTAAATGGGTCTATAGAACTAAGTATGCATCAGATGGACATGTTGAAAGACTTAAGGCAAGGTTAGTTGCCAAAGGTTTTTCCCAAGTTTAAAGGATTGACTACAATGAAACCTTTGCTCATGTTGCAAAAATGAACTCCATCCACCTTGTTCTTTCCCTTGCAGCCTTACATAACTGGGAAGCCCATCAAATGGATGTCAAGTATTCATTCTTACATGGTGATTTACAAGAGGAAATTTACATGGAACAACCTCCTGGATATGTTCAGAATAACTCTATCCTTGTCTGTCGCCTTAAGAAATCCTTAAATGGCCTTAAGCAAGCTCCTAGATCTTGGTATGCCAAAATGGATAGCTTTCTCCTTGACACTGCTTTTTCTAGATGCCATTCTGACCCCAATGTCTATACCAAGAAAGTAGAAAGCCATCTCATCATACTTGTTCTTTATGTTGATGATCTTATCCTTACGGGTAATGACCCTAAGCTTTGAACCCATGTGAAATCTAGTCTTAAGCAAAATTTTGAAATGTTAGACTTAGGACATTTGCATTATTTTCTTGGTCTCTAAGTCTTACAAAACAAAGAAGGAACCTTTATTTCCCAGTCTAAGTATGCTTTTGACCTTCTCCGTCGCTTTCACATGGAAGATTGCAAACCATCCCCTTCTCCCTTCTAGTCTAGAGTTAAACTTTCTGCCACTTGTACTTCACCCGAAGTAGATGCCACCTTGTATTGTCAGCTTCCTGGTAGTCTCTTATACTTGACTAATTCCCATCCTGACCTTTCCTTTGTCGTTGGTTGTTTTTCCCGTTATATGCAAACACCTCATCAAAGTTATTGGAAAGCATAAAAAAGAATACTTTGATATATTCAAGGTACAATTCAGTTTGGGATTCATTACAGTACAGGGGGGACACCTTTGTTGGTTGGTTTCACTAATTCAAATTGGGTCGATGATCTTGATGATCGAAAGTCTACTGCATGTTATGTTTTCTGATTGGGATCTAGACCTGTCACTTAGGCTTGTAAGAAACAACAAGCTCTTGCTATTTCTTCAGCAGAAGTAGAATATCGAGCCGCAATTAATCCCAGTCAGAAAGCTTTATGGCATTGACAGATCCTATCAGAGTTTGGATTCAAGCAGCAGCAACCTACTCCACTTCGGTGCGACAATCAAAGTGCCATCAAGATTTCCAAAGATCCAGTTCTACATAAACACAGCAAACACATTGAGCTACATATGCACTTCATTAGAAATCTTGTTCATGATTGTGTTCTTGAAGTGCTCTAGTGCCCTACAAAAGAGAATTTTTCTAAACTTCGATCTATGTTAGGAGTTCAAGAATTTGTCATTAAGGGGGCATAGGCTCTAATTCCTCCTTACTTCTCCTAATAGTGTCACTTTTGTAAATCCTTCAATCCTATCCCACGTTTTTCTTAAGGGGGGATGTTAGGATATTTAGACACTTAGGAGTTAGTTAAGATCAACTTGTGTGATATATCCATTAGGTAAAGTGTGTTTCTTTAGTATGCATTTGTAAATATTCTAATCCAACAGTCATGATATGTTCTAGACATAAAGTGATCTGACAGTTCAACTTCTCTTAGATCATACCTACCCTTGATCCGTGGCTTAACACCCGATTGGTCCATGATCTCTATTTAAAGAGCATGGAGGGTCCTTGGCTAGTTGATCGATTATGAGAAGCTCAATTGTAAATTTCTTTCTTTTGCATAATAAATTTCTCCACGTAGCTATTTGGCTAGGGTTGTGGGTGGTTTCCCTCTCGAGGGTTTTAACCACGTCAAAACATCGGTGTGTTGGTCTGTGATCTGTTTGTGTGAGTGGCTGCTCTAGGTGTTTGGTCTTTTGGGAGTACCCTGTGTACGTGAACAATGCATAACCTTAAATTTTGGGGGTATGATGGGCCCTTAAACTGACACATTATTTGTCCCATCTTGGTGATATCTAAAGATCTAAAATATTAATTGTGTGTGAGTAATGATGAACATATGATAATCTTACTTAAATCCTATATATATTTGTTAAATGAATATCTTGACATTTGATTAGTAATGCTTACTTAATTTGTTTATTCCTTTTGTTTATTTGTTGAGATAATGGGATGATATTCTTTTAAGCATTCTTGAATTGTGGTGGAGTTGTCGGTTGAATTTATCTAAGGAAAAGTGGAAGAGATCAAGTCACAACAACTAGCTCAATCTTCTTTAATGAGTTAACTAGACAAACTAAACAAGATTGAGAGATTTAGGGGATTATGTCTTCTAGTTATTCTCATGATATGCCACCATTTAAAGAAGCAATCAATGAGAATAAGGGGTCAAAATTATAGAGTAAAGTTCAAATTTTCAAGGGAGGGTCAATCCCACAAAACTTGCATGCATATTTCTAGTTAAATGGGGGACAACTTCCATAAATCAAGGAGATACTTGCATGGGATAGTTTACTCAAGTGCAAATATTTCTCATGAGATGCCACCACTTGGAGAAGTACTTAGATACAATGATAAATAAATTTATTGAAGGCCAAGGTTGAATTCCTAAAGGGGGGATTTATGCCACCAAATTTGAATGTTGATTTCTAGTTAACAAGGAGACATCTTCCACAAATCAAGGGAATGATTACATGTGTTACAGAGAGAAACTTCCTATGGCTTGGGGTGTGCCACAACAGACAGATAAACCGCAAAAATCAATCCTTTACCATATGCAAGAGAAACCAAATATCTAACACTGAGGGATCATGGGTCATACCTTATTTCGGACGTTTGAAGTAGATCCCTGTTGAGATTTTTCCAATCCTGCTTTCTTTAGCAATTCACTCTCAACAACACTAAACAAGACAATCATGCTATATAATATGGTGTTAGATCTACTCTAGCATATATAATCAACAATGTCTATGCAATTAAACGCATCCATGGATTCAATATTCATTCAAATGCACATTATTGGACAGGAAAATATATTTCTATTAATCAAATCAGAGATTACACAAGTGACAACCTCTGTCGGCACGTCTGCGAACCGGAGAAACTGAGTCCTCCACCACCTCAATCCTCCATCTCTCGATAGCAAGATCATAAGCAAAGGAAAGATTGGGAAGAACACAAAGTGCTCCAAAGGGACAAAGGGATGCAGACTCAAGTATAAGCAAACTACCACAACAATGGACTATAGTTTCCTTGCTCTTCAATTCCTCTTATTCAATGTATCCAAGGGGTTCCTTATACAGCACTCCAAAGGGGTAATGGAGGGTCAAATCCAAGCTATCTCAAGGCATATGGAAGGCCAAGAGTAAAGTGGTTCAGGCACACATCAAAGAAAACTCCAAAAATATTTGGACTTATGCACACATCCCGATGTACGTGGGTTTGAGGTCAATATCCGTGTATATACACGAGTATGTGATTAAAAGTCGCATACAACAATAAATAGGTGTTTTTAGGGATGAAATTGGAAACATCAAATTATAATATTGGTCCATGGGGTCCAAAGAGTCTACAGAGGGACAGGGAAGGCCATAAATATGTGATCAACCATGTGTGGTAAAATCAGTTGTAACAGATGCTCCCTAATGTGTGAGGTCAGAGGGGTAACATGATGGCTGAAATACATTATAAATCCATCCCAAAAGTGGAGTGATGAAGAACCAGGTGGAAGAACCAGCCATCCATCAGTATAGTACAATAATCAATCTCTACATATGACTGCAAATACATATAGCAGTCTCAAATACATAAGAGTACAATGGCCATGAATAGGCATGATATACACAATGTGATACGTGTGGTCATCGCCACATACAATATATAATAGATCAGAATCTTCATGATGAAGACATACAATGGATCAGGATATCCATAATGGCTGAAGATATATAATGGATCAAGATATCCATAATGGCTGAATATATCTGACATACACTGGAATCAAATCATGAGAGTTGAAATCTCATGAACACTGGCACGATCAAGGAGGTAGCATATGTGGAATGCCACCAATATGGAAAGTCTTATACACAAACTGCTACGAGTAGATGTCCTACTATGTGAATAGAGGTGTCAAGGTCGAACATAGTAGTCCATCATCTGATTATTGGTCATTTATGTATAACATTAACAGACGCAAGATCACCCACCGATAATGAAAATGGGAATCAAGGTACTAGAGAGAAATCTAACAAGTGTGAATAGATGTGTTGAGGTTGAACACTTGGAATAATCCATTGATCACGGGACATTGATGTATTCCCAAAACTGTTGATGGCGAGAGAACCTACCACTGATGATTGTAAGTCTCAAGGCACTCAAATGACTCTAGACTCCTATCCCAGAATAAATGATTTGAAGTCGATGGGATGGAATCCCCTGGAAGGAGGGAATTAAGGCATCCCCTATCAACCAACACGAGATACTCAGCAACGCTGTATAATGTGGAAGGACTCGAACAGGATGTGAACAAACCAGTAATAGTACCAGGAATGGTTGGGATGCAAAGTCAAGACAACTAAGGAATGGTCAACTCAGGTTTCAACTTCCTTCAAACAACAACATAAAGGAAAATGGTGACTGAATGTAGGCAACACAGACTCGATATGAAAACTGAGACATCTCTGCGACACAAGAGGCATCAACAGAGGCTCCATAGGGACTGGAAGCTTAACCAGTCGATGGAGATAAACTTAGAGAAATGAGTACAGCTCCTAAATTCAAACTACTAACCCAACCAATGGATGTGATATACAGTGCTATGTTCGAAGGCGACACGACTTGACTGCTGCCAAAGATAACATCTTTTCCTGTTCGGCTTTTTGGTTTTTAAAATTTTTTTTTGGACTTTTTCAGATATTTTGAAAATCTTGAAAAAGAATAAAAGTGCTTTGTAGTTACAAATCTAGGAGGAGATGAGTGTTAGGGGTCAAACAAGCTAGTTCCAAGAAACGGAACATACCTATGCTCAATGCAAGGACAACATTTGCAGGATAACGACACTTAAGGGAAGTTCCCCTCCCGGTAAAAAATGGGGTATCAAGCTGCAAAAGATATGTAAAAAGGCTCTGCCTAGATATACATGAGATAAGATCGAGCTATATGCATGATAATCAAAGTCAGGGAAGCTTACATAAGGCTTAATAAGGCAAGCAAAACTCAAGATAATGCAATTACAACTTGACATATACAAGGGAGTCTCAGGGGAATGGCCAACATAAAGTTCAAGAGGAGTATGAGGCTCTTGCTCAAGGACATGGCAGGACTAAAAAAGGACCCCCACAACCTAAAGGAGGAAACTCAGCATGGGCACCAAATGCAATACAGGATCTAACTAGGGTACCCATGTATAGGAGAGCTCCACCATTCACATAACGCCACTTCTAATAGCAGCATGAAGGTTCTGTGACATCATGAAATGGGTTCGTACCTAAGGTCAAGGTGAAGTGGTCATAAGGCAATGCATAAATGCAAGCAGATGTGAAATCCTAACCTATATGCCAGTTTAAAATTATACCTGTAATAGGAATGAACGGGTCAAAGACCTCGGAGAGAGTGTACAAAACATGGACCCTACATGACAACAATATGAGTCTAAAACAACTGGAAGCAATCAATAAAGAGTCCAAACTATAGGATATAGGGAGGATTGATCATGAAAAATTCATTCAAAGGAAACAATGTGGTGAACAATGGGACATAAGAATGAAAGCAAGGTGTAGACCCATTGTTCACGTATCCACAACCACCCTCATGAGGGTGACCACTAGTGTAAAGACTGAGCGAAGGGAATAAAAATCCTCCACAAATGGAGTAGACGATGGAATATGATCATTCCCAAATCCACGAGCATGGTAAGGGGCTGTGATGTCCCCAAGTACAACACCATATTTCGTACTATGACCAAGGACGAGTGACAGGATACCATGCATGCCAAAAATAAAAGGATCCAAACTCAAGAGAATATCAATATACTCAAGTAACCACGATCCCAAAGGAAAACTAGCGCACAAAGAGCACACTCCTAAGAAAATCTACATCCAAAATGCAAGCAAGCCAAAGGGACGATAAGTGAGCTCCCGAATGCAGCGGGTATGTCTTGCCTAGCTGAGGCTCGAGAATCCCATACACTACAAGTGGAGGTATGTAACCAATTATAGTGGTCCTCAGCTTCAACGCATAAAGTGACTGTGTTGTCCAACCCCTACCTAACCAGGACACCTACAGAATAACCTCTGCAAGTACCTCCTACAATACCTAGGTAAGGAAACTAAGGTCACCCCAATATAACCAATGCTCAGGCAAGTAGTCGTAGGCGGGATTGACCATATGGGCAGGGTAGCAAAGCTCGAAACTCTCGAAAGAGCCCCCAGATACGAATACGGTCCTGGAAATATCTCTGGTGCTCACAGAAAGTGACCAGGGGTCATCCCAATCATGATTGCATGTACTTCCTCATGCTTAACTCTCGTGTAAGAGGAGCGTCCTAAGAAACACTAATTATACCAAGGATTTCTCTCTCTCACCTGGACAAACACATACTTGTTTGTGTTTAGTAGTCTTGGAAAATTAACTCACCATTAGAGGAAATTTGAGGTCTCAAATGGGCCTCCTAAGGAAAATAATAAAATAATAGTTAAAATAATAAAATAATATTAATTAATTTTGGAGGAAGAAAGACAAAAACTACTTTTTTTGTTCATATTTTCAACATATCTCCCTACGTTTTTACTCAAATTTCAAGTAGGAGCGCTCCTTGGATGCAGAATTTAATACCACATCCAATGAGTACCCACACTACATACTTTTGATGAACCCCTCTACCCCAAAAAAAATAAATACCTGAAAAAAAACGTGATGATGACATTTTAATTCTGCATCCAACGAGTACCCACACTGCATACTTTTGACAGACCCCTCTACCCCAGAAATAAGAAATACCTGAAAAAATGTGATGATGACATTAAGGGGTAGAGGGTTTATGTCAAAAGTATGCAGTGTGGGTACTTATTGGATGCGGAATTAAATTCTACATCCAAGGAGCTCTCCTACTCAAAATTTGAGTAAAAACGCAGGGAGATATGTTGAAAATACGAAGAAGAAAAAAATGATGACAAATATGTCAATTCAACCATTATGGTTGACTCATTTTATTGAAATTCTATTGTTTCTTGAATTCCAACTCACAATAATTTATTGTTGGCTCGTTTTCTTATAAGGCCCATTTTAGACCCCAAATTTCCTCTAATGAATGAACTATTCCAAGACTCTAAATCCTAATCTTGTTGGTGAACCCTATAAAAGAATAATGTGTAGTTCATTTTAATTAAGCGTTGATTTTAATTGGCTGTGATTAATCAAAGGGAAATGGCCATGCAACTAATGATATGAAGACTCAACAGTGAAATAAAAGTGCACACCTAACAAGCAATGCCAAGTGCAATTGTGTAGAATGAAAAACAGGGTATGCCACTACATGAGATGCAAAAATGTTCATTTTCAAATGCCAATGAAATCCTTCCTATATGAAATCCTAAACACAACTCTCATCCAAGAAATCCAATGTAAGTACCTCCTTAAATCCATAAGTGAAATGCAAATAAGAATGCAACTATTTTGTATTTTTCAATATAAAAGAATGAAAAATGTAATAAAAGTCATTTAAAATTCTCAATCTCTGCAACAAGTATAAAACACAAGCCCAACAATACCCCGAGACAAAAATAGTAATGCACTAATGGAAAAACAAAAAGATAAATGACCAAAACTACTTTCAAAGAAAAATCAATGAAAAAGTGATCTCTAGTCACAAAGGAAGCAGTCAACAGACTGTATTGGTACCCAAGAGGACCCAGCCACACCCAAAACCTGCCCAACAAATTCCCACATCAAAATCAACCACAAAAGTGAGGATGTATGTGATTGTATGCAGAAAACCTGCGTATGTATGCGGCTATATAGGCAGAAATCGCGTGTATATGCGGCTGTATAGGACAAACCCACGTATACCAAGAAAAACAGTGGTAAAAAGCAAGCCAAGGTCAAACCACTCAAGGGGACTGTCTATGAATGAACAAACTATAAAATGCGACATAGAAACGGGGAGAAATAGAGAGTAAGTCAAGCCCACTATGCCCCCAACCCCAAAGAAAAACAAGGAACCTTCCCAGTATGGTCGCAAACTGTTACGGAGAGAAACTTCCTATGGCTTGGGGTGTACCACAAAAAACAGATAAACCATAGAAATCAATCCTTTCCCATATGCAAGAGAAACTAAATATCTAACAGTAAGGGATCATGGGTCATACCTTATTCCGGACGGTTGAAGTAGATCCCCGTTGAGCTTTTTCCAATCCTGCTTGCTTTAGCAATTCACTCTCAACAACAGTAAACAAGATAGGCATGCTATATAATTTGGTGTTAGATCTACTCTAGCATATATAATCAACAATGTATAAGCAATTAAACATATCCATGGATTCAATATTCATTCAAATGCACATTATTGAACATGAAAAGATAGTTCTATTAATCAAATTAGAGATTACTCAAGTGATGACCTCTGTTGGCATGTCTGCTAACCGGAGAAAATGGGTCCTCCACCTGGGCCTCCACCACCTCAATCCTCCATCTCTTGATAGCAAGATCACAAGCAAAGGCAATATTGGGAAGAACACAAAGTGATCCAAAGGGACAAAGGGATGTAGACTCAATTATAAGCAAGCTACAGCAACAATGGACTATAGTTTCCTTGCTCTTCAATTCCTCTTCTTCAATGTAACCAAGGGGTTCCTTATATAGCACTCCAAAGGGGTAATGGAGGGTCAAATCCGATCAATCTCTAGGCATATGGAAGGCCAAGATTCAAGTGGTTCGGACACACATCAAGGAAAACTCCAAATATATTTGGACTTATGCACACATTCCGATGTACGCGGGTTTGAGGTCAATATCCACGTATATACGCGAGTATGGGATTAAAAGTCGCGTACAACAATAAATAGGTGTTTTTAGGGATGAAATTGGAAACATAAAAGTATAATATTGGTCCATGGGGTCCAAAGAGTCTACAGAGAGGGATAGGGAAGTCCATTAATATGTGATCAACCATGTGTGGTAAAATCAAATGTAACAACATGGGTATTTTTGAGTTTACTCAAGTATAAATAGTAGTAGTATCAAAGCATATGAATGAGTTAGTTTATCATTCTTATTATCTTTAGCATTTTCATTCCTCCCTTAATAGTCAAGGAAAATTTGTATTGAGAGGTAGTTTTCTTCCTTACTGTTTATGGTAGATTGGTAGAATTTTAATGGAGAAACGATAGTTTTGTTTTAACTTCAAGTGGGTTGATTTAACAAGGCTTCTAAGAGCTCCCTTGGGTTGAGCCACTTAAGGGAAAGACTAAGGACCCTTTCCTAAATTTCTCTTTAGTTCTTTACTTCAGTTAATATTTTTGAAATTCGGATTCTTTACCTCATTTAATATTTTTTACATTCAGATTACACTTCTGACAAATTCTACATGTTATATAGTTTTTCCCATAGAAATATTTCCTTTAATTTTATGTGATCTTCCTTATTTATTCTTTTAGTAGTTAATTTTATGTTTTTATCAAGTTTACTTACTTTATATGCTTCGTCTATTATTCAATTTAATTAATACTCGCCATCTACATCTTGGGAATTTGCATGGAATTGGTAGTTACTATGTTTCCCGCATCATATACACTTGAGCCACAGTAAGATAGTTATTCACCTTTAACTACTTTCCTAAGTTGGGAATCTTGTCTAGATTTCCACTCTGGGAATTATAAAGATTAAATTTTTTAAGTTGAATAGTTAGATCTTTCATTTCTGCAATTTGTAGATAGATGTTATCTCTGCTTTTAAATAGAATTATTTCTGGTTCATTAATTTATTCCTTTGTTGTTATTATTTTAAGTTCCCATTCATACTACTAAACAAGTTATCCCTTTTCAATTGCATGTATATTGCATGATACCTATAAGTTTGTATGAACTACCAGGTTGATAATTTAAGAAATGGGAAGAGGGATTTAGTGTTTATGGTTGCAATTCTTTGTCCCACCAATAATCACTATGTGAAGAGTGTCATTTGGACCTTTTTCTCGCTATGGAGTTACCAAGCCCTCTATTGTAACAATGCCAAAGGTCATTCTTGGTTAGATATTGGTTCCCACACCAATGAGGAGGATACAAATGTGGATAGAATTGTATAAGTTTGTATTCTTCGCCTATTGCAATAGTTACCATGAACTAAAATTCATATTCTCATACTTTATATAGTATCTCACATGCTCATGTATTCTACCTATGCATCTAATTTTAGGTGGAGCTTTATGTTGCTCCTTTTTCTTCTCCTTCATTAACCCTTTAGAAGCATTACAAAGAAGTGGTATTCTACCTTCTTGTACTAATAAATTCCATTTTTCTCTCTTGGGAATGTTGTATTTCACTTCCATAAGGAATGTTCTCCCTTCTATGGAATGTGTGGTGTTCCTTGTTGGATAAAACTGAAAATGGAAAGAAAAATATATAGAAGTATAACTATAGGAAGAAAAATACATAGAAATATAACTATAGAAAGAAAATAAAGAAAACCGTAATCTGGAAATCACGATAGTAAGCAAACCTTTATTGATATTTAAAATTGAAATCAATGTTCATTTGCCTCTTCGATGGGAAAAACTTCCACTAAGAATATTTTCAAATACAATAAAATTCTCTTGGTAACTAATTATATAGCTTCTACTACTATATAGTTTCTAATTAACCAAAAAATTAACCACCTAGTGGACCTCCATTATTGAATTCTCAACCACTAACGAGTGGAATTCATTTAATGAGGCCACTTTGAATTATCGATTTTACACACTAGTACTTAATGGGCCTAGTACATTGAGTAAAAATATATTCTCCTAACTAGAGAAGTTAGGATGGCAGCCTATCATGCCTTAATCCTTACAAAGAAATGTTTTCCTCGATGATAGAGACGAGGAAAATGGTGGAAAATCTATGTCTATTCTCATGTAGCATATTTAGGCTATATATACGGCCATTCAATCAGAACCTCCTTGATAGTGTAGTTGTGAAGACAACAGTCATGTTTGTGTAAGAAAGTCTCAGGATGCAACCAAATGTAACCCTCCTTGTCCAATTCAGGAAGTAAAATTTGAACTTTACAATTGGACCCACCCACTTTGTTCTAACAAGACACATGAAAGCTTCAATGGAGTTTAAAATGGCTAGGAAAATCCAATTTCTAAGTCATCGAGCTTATGAGTTTGAATATAGTATAGGGCCCATAAAAATTAGGGGCTAACTTCCAATGTATCTTCTCCTTGAGTGTTGTCTACGTATACGTCTTGAGATGCAAGAAAACCTTATCCCCTTTTGCAAAGTGGCATTTGAAGTGATGTTAATTGATTTGACGCTTCATGTGATTTTGGGCCAACATTAGGTTATCCTTAAATGTTAGCATGGGATATCAAGTTTTTTTCCACATAGTAAGCCTTAGAAAGGCCTGGTAAGAAGAATATTAATAATGGGGGGATTTTTCCACATACTACCTTAAAGGGGGTCATTTTAGTAGCACTATGATAGGTGGTATTATACCATTGTTTGACCCATCATAATCACTAGATCCATTGGGATTACCAAAATAATTTAAAACACCGTAAATAAGTTTCCAAATACTTGTTTATCACTTCCATTTGACCATATATTAGGGGGTGATATGCTATGTTCAACTTCAATTAGGTACCTTGAAGCTAAAACATTTACTGACATAAATTGCTAGTGAAGGTGGAGTCAGAATCAATGACAACTGATTGAGGAATGCAATGGAGTTAAACAAAATTTCCTACTAATAATTTTGATGTTATGGAGGCCTTGAATGGGTGTTGTAAGGCACAAATGCAAGCATATTTATAAAGGGGATCAACAACTACCATGACCACTAATTTGTTTCTTTATTTTGGAAAATCAATAATGAAATCCATGGAAATTTTTATCTGCATGGTAGCTAGAACGGGAAAAGGTTGAAATATTCATGGAGGATTTCTTGTTTCCCCCTTGTGTGATTGTCAATTTTCACATTTGGCCACAAAGGTGCATACGTTCTTCTTCATTCCTTGCTAAAAGAATGAATGCTTAATCCATTCATGTGTTCTTTGAAACTGACAAATAACCCATTGTAGTAGAATATTTGAATTCACATAACACTTTAGGTTTAAATTTTAAATCCCAAACCAAAAAAATATTCTCGTTATAGTGTATCAAATCATTCTTTCGAGCATAGACAGAATGATGAATGTGGGTTAGCCTAAAGTTAGTGGATCAAGTGAATGATCTTGGAATTCACTGGCCATTTGTATTGTACCAACTACAACCATTCTGAAACTAGAAAATATAAGGAAAATAAGGATCCTTAATCCTCATCATACTTATTAGATAGAGCATTAACCTACACATTTTCCTTTCCCTTCTTGCAACAAATATCATAGGCATAGCCTAACATTTTTAGTTACCCACTTTTGTTTATCTATGGTGGACAACCTTTGTTCAAGGAAATGTTTCAAACCGTGATGCTCTATTTTTATATAGAAACAATGCTCCATCACGTGTGGATGCAACGTATCAAGTAAATGAACAATAGCCAACGTCCCCTTCTAATAGGTTGATTTCCCCAAGTTTATATCGCATAAATTTATTGTTGGAAAAGGCTAATGAGAAACTCTCTTGCACTAACAATAATCCATAATTATGTTTTCTGATTGCATCACATACCAAGAGAAGTTTCTTATTGAATTTGGGTAGGGTGAGGACTTTAATAGCACATATAGCATATTTTAAATCCTAAAATGCATGTTGAACTTCCTGATTCCAACTTAATATATTGTTTTTTATAAATATGGTGAGGGAAGCCATAATTTTCCCAAAGTTATATACAAAATTCTTATAGTAACCTATTAGAACAAGACAACCCCGCACAATTTTGAGGAACTTGGGGAAAGGTTAATCTATCATCACCTCAAAAAAAATTTGGATCAACACACACACCCTCCTAACTAACAATGTGTTCCAAAAAATTCCACTTTTGAGACACCAAAAGCATATCTAGAATATTTGAAAAACAAATGTTGATGATAGAGGAGTTGTAATATGTAATCCACATTTGCCACATGTGTTTCCCAAGTCACTATTGTAGAGCGATATGCAATTAAAGAATACTAGGACAAGATGGAGTAGAATGGATTGAAATATGTTGTTTATTAGGCTCTAAAAAGTAGAAGGAACATTGTAAAGACCAAAAGGAATTACCAAATAATTGTAATGACTTTCGAGAATGTGAAAAGCAGTCTTTGAAATATTTTCTTTCTTCGTGTGAATTTGGTGATAATTAGATCAAAGATCAAGTTTGGTAAATAATTGAGAACAATGTAACTCATACAATATATCATAAATGATTAGAATGGAAAATTTATCTTTGGTAGTCAAGTTGTTAAGATATCAAAATTCAATACACGTGCACCAATTGCCTTTCTTTATAAATACCAAGACAACTAGATAAGAGTAGGGGTTGGTACTAGGATGGATGACACCTACTATCAAACACTCTTGGACAATATTTTTATTTCATTACTTTGGAAAAAGGATGATGATACTAGGCACACATTATGGGTAGTAGGATACCTAGGAGAAATGAAATATAAAGACATTCTCAACATGTGACGATGGTAGTCCTTGGGCAAGTTCAAACACCTAATGGTGTTTGTCAAAACTAATTTTGAGTCTAGATGAATTGGATGAGAAGCATTATCGAAGGCTTGAATAACATATAATTATACAATATTTCCATAGTGACCCTCTTTTAGGATCTTTTCCAACAATGGGAGCTAACTACTTCTGAACATCCTATTTTGAGACCTTTGATCATTTAGGAAAGTCCATCTTTTTGGAAACTCATGTATAACTCCATGAAATTTATGGCGATGGGGATTAATGTTATCAATCGTTTAGCACCCAAAGAATTCCATAGCCACCCATTTCAATGGAAACCATGTGATTTTTCAAGAAATAATCACCCATTTGAAGTTTCACATTTTCACACCAATCACCACATTTCCTAGAGCCTCACTAGTAATCATAACCTGAAAGTAGTTAACAAAATGGATATAGAAATGTATTTCTTGGGAAACATAACAATAAATGAAATTATGGGTGTTTCCACTATCGATTAACATGATCAAATATTGATGGTTGACATAGCAAACCAACTTGAATGTCTAAGGACAGGAAACACCAATCAAAGCATGAAGAGAGATTTGGAATTTTTCACCTAGTTGGTTAAGAAGAGGAACTCCCTCAGTGGCTTGGGAGGTGAAATTATCCTAAGTCCCTACATCAACTTCATCATAATAAATTTCCTTAAAAATAGCCATAACTAATTTATGTTCCTTAGAGTTATGAGTAGGAGAATATTTTTCACCATAGATGTAGCAGAGACCCTTGAGTTGGTGTTCCACCAATTCAACCCCATGGAGACACCACATTTGTGTATGGGTGAGGAGAAAAGTTTGGGATTTTGAATTGGGAATAGGATGGACTTGGGCATAATGAGAAATCTAAGTTCCTTCGGCCGAGTAGTACGGGGGTTCATCTCCACTTGGGCTTTGATTTCCTCCTTAATACTACTCATAAAGCTTTGCTTAAAACATTTTTTAGTTATATTTTATGCTCTAACAACCAAATGATTAAAAGCATCAATGCATTTTTCCACCATGTTTGTTTGACTCAATTTGGTAAGTTGGTCCATAAAATTAGTATCCCAAATAATGCAAGCAAAGAGAAATTTGATAAACTAGTTCCATGTAATGAACCCTGGAGAAGATTTCTTATGTCATTTCCACCACTACGAATGTTCCCTATACAAACATAGGAGGAAAATATATGAAGTTTCAATAGGTGATACACTATGGGATGAGGAAAAGTAGTGTTCCATTTTATTGACCCAGCCTATCCAATCCTACCCACCAAACTTATTCATATCAATTTTAGGGAAGTGAGGAATGATATTGTGGTAATAGTTACAAAAGTTGTGATCATTAGAGTAACATTATTCATATTCAATGTGATTACCTTATGATAAACTTCACCTAAGAATATTCCACCCCATCATGCTTACCCTCCGTCTTCTTAATCTTACCAAAACAAAGGTTGACCTACACAATTAAGGAAAACAATTTTCTCTCTAATGTGATGAATAATTGGGTGAGCATTGATAGACTAAGAGAGATTCTAAACCATTTTATTTACTTCCTTCATTAGTGACATGTTGTGGGTGTGTTCCATGGGACCACAAGGTCAACTGGATTGGTTATCCAATCTCTTTCCCAACACAATCACTGCCTTGAGAGGAATTTGTGGATATGGGTAACAAGAAACTATACTGGTAAGTCCATAAAAAATTACTATAGAGTTACACCAAAGATATCAATGTCGTGCAATGAGTCTTTTCAACTATTCTCTCGTAATGGTATTGGTGGGACCCAAACACATCTTTATAAATATAGTGGGAGTATTAATCTTATCTAAGAATTACTATGCTAATGGAATTCTAATATTGAAAATTATGTAGGAGTTCCATTACATGTTTTTCTACATCTATAGTTTGTAGGGTCTTCTAAAAAAGTGTTATAGCCCTCTAATATACTTGAGGGCTTCCTACAATAGTACTTGACTAGATATTTCATTGCATTAACTGAGGATAGATTGTATCCTTATCCATACTACCCAATTACTTGGCATGTGACAATGATCTCCCAAATTGTTGCTCTCAATGTACTATAGCAATAGGATGAGGTTATGTAAGGATGTTTTCAAGTGTCTCTAGGGGATTTATGATATACTTAAGGGCATGTGGAAGACAACTCCATATTCAGGTGTTGTATATGTAGTACTACTTCAATGAGTACCGACAAAGGTAATTACAAGGGTGTCCAACCAGGTGATACCAATTATTTCCCTACATGTATATTTCCCCAAATGCATGTTTATCCATTGAACAACAAGAAATATAACTATGGAAAGAAAATAAATATAACCATACTTTGGAAATAACAATAGTAATCACTACAAGGGGGGAACCTCCAACCGCACATAACTCTAAATACAATAATATTCACTTGGATGCTAATTATATAACTTATACTACCATATAAATTTTCTAATTGACCAACACACTAACCACCTAGTGGACCTCCATTAATGAGGCCTCAACAACTAACTAGTGGACCTTTTTTAATCAGGTCACTTTATTTATTGACTTCACACTATACTACCTCAAGGGCATTATTTAATATAAATGGCACTAATTGTCACATCCCCTCCCTTCCGAGAGGACAAGACCTACAACACTGCTGCTATCATTTAAGTGGGGAAACTAGCCCCATTAACATAATAATAAAAATGCATTGAAGAAAAACATACACAGAGGAATAACAAATGCAATCTACAATGGAAGCAAACACATTTCATTAAAGGATTCAACATGTTCATATAATTCATTAAAACAAATATAGTTGCAGAGGTGAAATACATAAGATATACTTATCTTGAAAAGGAGTGGTCATGCAACCAGTTATGTCGCTGCAACGTTCCACCCAACCATAGGACATCGTGCTCATCAATATCTCAGCACCATTGCCACCCCTGAGTTGGGCATGATTCCCACAAGGAATAAGGGAACACCATACTTACACACAACAAGATGTGCATCCACATTCAAGCCAACACATAGTTATGTTTCACATACTGCTAAGGAAACAAGACAGCCACATAGGGGTTCCTTGGACTTACTCATCCAAGCCATAATCACATATAAACACAGTCAACCTTCTAACAGATGGGTTCCTTGGAATTACTCATACAAGCCAACACCAAGATGAAATTCACAGCCAAATACAAGTTTTGGGTATGGACAAAAACGTCCTGGGAACCAAAATCGAAAATGGCAATTGGGCAAAAACACATTGTGAGCGAAATACGATTTCCCAAAACATTTATGGGCATTGTAGGCGCTAAAACGACCCCAATCCACACCCAAATCGTGGGTCTCCCTTTCTCATTCACTGCACAACTCCAAAAATGAAACTCTGGGTATGGAAAATAAGGAAACGACAAAAAAACATGGAGGTAAATGCACATCAAGCTCTTGCTGTGTGAGGAAGACAAAAATGCCTCTTTGAACCCCCAAATCGTGAACCCTTTCTACACATTCACTTAGCAAGACCCAAACGAATTTCTGGGCGTGTAGAAATGGAGAAAAATGCAGAAAAATGGGATGAGAATGCCCCAGCTATCTCCAATTGCGTGAGAGAGAAAATGCATCGGTGAATAATAGTTTGGGCCTGCATTTCCAAGCATTTACTTTCCCAAGAAGTCAAAAACATGTTTTCCAAAAATGGGTGGCTTCCCAAATTTGAATTTGACTCCCATACTCTTCCCATCCCCATGCATTAACTTCCCCAGCCAATTTCTAAATGACTGGGCACAAAAGACAAAATGGGTAGTTGACAAATTTATGGGTTCTCCCTTAGACATTCGGCTTTTCCTCATTGGCTCAAAGGTTTGAATATTACCCCTCCATATTCCTTGTGAAATCATGCCCCCATCTCTTTAAC
The DNA here is from genome assembly GCA_001517045.1 of Pseudotsuga menziesii. Taxonomy (NCBI): domain Eukaryota; kingdom Viridiplantae; phylum Streptophyta; class Pinopsida; order Pinales; family Pinaceae; genus Pseudotsuga; species Pseudotsuga menziesii. The sequence continues at coordinate 256,617 of LPNX010634456.1, forward strand.
GTATGGCGCATAGCTAGTTCTGGTATTTTTATTAATTTGCATTTTACATGATGTCTCAAAACATATTGTGCGTGGCTAGCACATAAAACATTGGCATCAATTTTAATTGTCGATACATAAGACACTGAATCCATGATGGGGCCTTTTCCTTGAGCTCCACACCGTAATCAAATAAAAATATTTACATCATGTGCAATTCAATACCAACGGTCAAAACCGGGGTGTTACACTAACACCTTAAGTTACAACCTATTCTCCTAAATATGGGAGTTAGGGTGAGAGCCTAATAGAAGGTTTCTCTCCTTTTTGAGTGTAAATGCATTTTTATTATAGTCTATGATTTTTTTATTCCCGTTGGAATATTCCTACTCTTTAGAGTTTCACTATATTTTGTAGCTTTGTATTTCTCCTTGACCTTTCAACTAGTGTCTATGGAACAATTAATCTTTAGGGACAAATATTGACCTATTTATAAAGGAGACTCCTTCCCTTTAGAATATATTCTTGCTACATGATATTTCTCCTCCTTACACCATACCTACAAGGTATCCAATACCATCATATGGAGGTCATATCTCAAACTCAATTGGATTTATAAATCGTTAGCCTTTCATGCCAAGTCCTTAGTCATTGTAGCCCATATTCTTCAATAGTCTGCTACCAACTTTCATTAGAGAGAATTTGAGGTCAAAAATGGGCCTCAAAAGGACAAAAATGTACTATAAAAATCAAGCAATTACATTCTAGTAGATGACATCATCCCCCATGGTTGATGTGGCATTGCATGAGTTAAGAATTCTTATTTGTCACATTTTCTATGGTGGATGAAAACCCATAGTTAACCAAGGTAGTGGTACAAGTACTTTTAAGTCATAAAGTAAAACACTCACAATAAAAGTCATTTCACACTTTCTCATAAAATAATATTATTGTTATTTTCAAGTAAAGAACTCACCATTCACTTTCTCATAAAATAATATTAATGTCATTTTCAAGTAAAATACTCATAATTCATAAAAATGTCTTTTCACATTTTTTATAAAATAATATATTGTCATTTTCATGTTTTTTAATTTTAAATTATATATT
>LPNX010634456.1:258210-276347 GCA_001517045.1 Pseudotsuga menziesii
GTAATAAATGTTATCATGTTAGTGTTAATAATAAAAATATTTTAAAATTTTAATGATTAAAAAATTAATAAAATTAATTAAACTATTTATAATTTAATTTGAAATTATAACACAATGTGTAAAACTGTATGACTCATTTTTTTAACAAATTAGTAAGATTGATTTTTTACATGTATATTTTGTATTTATAATTTCCTTAGTTACAAGGAGTGGAAATAATTTTCTTAGATAAGTATTTATATTAAAAAAATATTTTCAAAATGTATAAATATCTTTTTAATAATTTATTTTCTTGTATAAAAAAATATTAGAATAATTTATGCTTCAACTAATAAATTAAAAGAATTTATGCACCACCATTCACTTATTAAGTTAATATGATATATTATTTATTCACAATTTTTTTATTGCTAAAAATTAATATACATTAAAATCAACTAATAAATTAAAAGAATTTATACACCATTGTTGACTTATTCACTTAATAGAATATATTATTTATTACTTAACTTTTTTATTGCTAAAAAAACAATATACATAATTTTTTTATTGCTAAAAACAATATACATTAAAATCTTATATACTAATATGACATATTTTCATTTTCTCATAATTTATAATTGTAATAAATTTTATTGTGACAATATTAAATTATGGGAAAATAATTAAAAAAAATGTGATAATAAGTTATAAATTGTTTTAAAGCCAATTTTAATTATATTAATTTAGAAATGTACATAGATAGGAAGTATCATATGGCTAATTTCTCATTAGGAAAACTAGGCTAACGACACATGGCACACATACACACACACACACACACACATATATATATATATATGGCTCTTTATTATGTACAAACAAGGTATAATTAAATGACATATAAATTGTAAACACAAAATTTTCAAACTAAAATTGTGATTTTCCTTATTTCTCGTCGGAGTCCAGGCTAATGGGGTGATCTATATTGGAGGCAATGCCTTGCATTACATGCACTTCAACTCTCCAGATATCACAAAATTTTCAACATGATGGTAAGTCATGATATGGTTGAGAGGACCTCTAACACATTGCATATGTGACTTTTTTTAGGTTATGGCATGCGGTGATAATTATTACTCCAAGTGTTATTTTTTTCCACACAATCTAATCTTATTTGGTGCCTTTTACTACACACAAAGTGGAGATGATTTATTAGGTTTTTCTTGTACCATCATCTAACTCGTGGTTTTGTTTTTTTTCAATTCCAATGGGTGGTTGTGTACATCAACACGAGGGTGTCAAGGAGACAAACATTGCCTTTATTATACTCATATTTACTCTTCTTGGCATTATTGTAGAGTTTTATAGGAACTGTGTTGTGGATTTTTGAAGTTTGTGGGTATAATGATAGTGATTTACACATTTTGTTAAGAATGGATTTACATGAGATTTGTTTTCTTTCTCTCCTTCATCTCCCCTTCATTCGTCATAAACCTCCATGCTTTCAAAAAGAGAATTATCCCACAAGATCATAACAGTTGCGAGGGGTGAGCTTGAAACATTAGGTCAATGGTTTGCAACATTCACACTATCATTTATTTTTTCTTTTGAAACAACTTGACATTTATAAATTGTGAAAATTGCTTCTCGCTTTGTGGTACCTAGTGCAATTAACACTAATATTCCATAGCAATTTCATCAATGCCATTTTGATTATTTCCTAGGGAAAACTTAGCTTTTGTTATAAAACTATTCAGAATGTTAACATTGCTTTTATTCATAATGCAATGAATATTACGATTTGTTGAGGATCCTTCATTTGTATGGGCCTCTAAAAATCAATGAAATCATTGATAGTTTTTCCAAGACTCTTTGTGTGCCCTCAATTTGGGGCAGGGAGCGACTGCATGAGTGGCAACAAGATGTTGCATTAATGCTAAGGTTTTGTTTGTATAACTATTAGGGGGAATCATCCCTAAAGTTGTAACAATGAGATTTACAGTTGTTTGCAATGAGGACATTTTCTTTTTTATCTTCATTGGTTCGTGATAGGTTGCATGCAAGGTTTGGATATTGGTTTTTTTATGAGGGTAACCGTGGAATCAAGTGCATTGAGACAGTTCCAATGCGATTTTAGCCAGAGGTCTTGTATTATTTGAAATGTGCAAATATGTCTTAAATATAGAGTCAAAGTTGTGATATTGTATTTAGGATAGAATTTTAGTTTAAATAAACTATAACCAATCATGAATGGAATGGATGCTAGACTTGGAAAGAACCAACTCCGGCAGCATTTGACCCAGTTTCAGACTTTTTAACTAGCTAGTCTCGTGAAATCATGGAAAAATGATTCTAAAGAGTGCCAATACCAAGCCTCAATGAATACCAATCAACCATAAAGATTGGTTAGAATTTATTTCCAAGCCTAGCTTACCCCATGGACACGTTAGCACTAAATAGTGCTTTATAGCTATTAAAACGTGAAAACATATTTCAGATCCCATGTTTGATAGAATATTCGACTAGCTCAAATCCCTTCCAAACTCACATAAATCATTTCACAATACTATCGAAACTCAAAAGTTTGCAAATGGTGCCAAGGGTTTTTGAAAACTCAAATAAATCATTTTACAATTTTTATGCTGCTTATTATGCTTAACACATTTTATCACCCGCTTCCCAACATTAACGTGCGCTGACTCTTTCCTCTTCAAACCACCTTTTGCACCATATAGACCCTTAACTTCATCAGGGTTCTCTTCCGATACACCTCGCCCTTCTTTCACTGAATGAATTGATAAGCTTATCTCTATCCAAGTTGGTTATACCTAATAAGAAGTAGATCCCACTAGCAAGGGAGTAAAAGATTATAGTTATAAAGCAAAGGAAAAAGTGAAAAAAATTCAAGCAACATTCAAAATTGAACCCTTCCCAACCCTTCCAAAGGGTTCTAGCCCTTCCTAGAAGTGTAAAGTTAAAATTGCCCTTCAAAAAAAATTAAAATCTGAATTTTACCCTTCCAATTAAGAAGGGCATAATTTATATCAACATTTCAAAAGAAGGGCACCATTTGAAATTACCCATCCATATAAATTTCTCAAGACATTTAAATTATTATGCTATAAAGTTCAACTCGTCATTCAAAATATTGGAAATAGGATAAATTATAATCACTCACTCACTCATGTCATGCACTCACTATTTAGCTCTACAAGATGACCAGTAATCATTGATGACTAAAAGGCACTAGCCATCGACATGTGACTCTGACTCCCAAGTCACTCGAGGCTGCAATCTAAAGTGTGACAATGTGTCAACAACTACGACTATAACAAAAAAGAACCACTAGTCTACTACTATGCCCTAAATGAGATCAAAACTTTGTGCCCACTACCTATGTGAACCTTGCTACCAATGTCCACTCTTTTTCTCTCAAAATGAAATTCAAAAGGTCGGTTTGATGAGTCCTCCTCTATACGACTTCATTTCTTGCATGAATATCATGGACTCATGACAAGTATAAACAAAACTCGATGTCATGCAAATACAAATAATGACATGTAGCTAGGATCACAAACTGTGCAGAGGTCTATTTATTCATTGCTATAATTAAAAAAACAATTGTTGGCTCAAGAATAGTCTTCAATTTGATGGGTGGCATGATCATGATGTAATCTCCCTTCGTCCTTCCAAATATTGTGGTTTCTCACAACATTTGTCCTCAGCGCCACCAAAATCCTCATCTCATAGTCATAACTAAGGATTATTATGCATGCACATCCTCACCTTATAATACGAATTGGGTCAAGGCATAGAGACAACCATAAAATATTAAATGTGTCAAGACGCAAAGAGTAAGAGACAACTATAAGTAAGTCTTATATTGAATTTACCATATAAGTCTTTAATTAACACTCTCAACTAACATTTGACACGTTGGATTGTTGTGATCACTCCTTTTTTTTGTAAATTAGATAGGGCTTTCTCTATTACTGTGTAAATAAAACAAGGAAAATTACATAAACCTGCTCCTGAAACATGGAGTCAAGCATTGCTGCTACAACCACATGAGAAAAGAAACAGAATTCGCCAGAGAGTGAGGCATGACAACATGAGATTCGCCCAGTCTTTGAGCGTGGGCACTCAATCATGATTATAGAGAGACAACATGAAATTGAAAATAGGCAGTCGAAAGCTATATAACATTACAAAATATGGATAACAGAAGAGCGGACAACGAGATAGCTACCGCCATAGAGAAGACTCGGCCTCTTTTGAGGCCTCATTGGCTTCCCCCGTGCTCCGATTTGAACCTGCTTGACTGGCTTCAGAGACTTCCACAATGTCCCTCCTTGGCTCGCGAATGAATGGGGGTGCCGAGAGTATTAGGACCTCATTCATATACCGCATGTTGTTCTCTGCATCTTCCTTGAAGATTCCCACAGTCACCTTGACCATCTCGGCATAGCTTACTCGCTCTTCCATAGAACGAGCGAGAATAAAATTAAGTCTCCAATAATTAGACATCATGATGTCTCCTCCAAGTCTAAGTCGGAACTCACCATACACCTCCTCCTCTATGACATTAATTGAATTCTGAATATGATTCGGGGTCTCCTCCCAGAATAAACTCTCCCAGTCCTCCTTGTTATTTCCTCTGTCAACAGCCATCCCACACCTCCAGCGACGAGAACAACGTCTTCTTTTCCTGTGCCTAGACTTGCTGCTAGTTTTCTTCCTCATCCGTTCAGGGCAAAGCGCTTTGCTAGTGGCTTTGTGCATGTTATCCCAACAGTGTTTTTCCAAAACACATTGTGCATCATCGAATGCAATATGTTCTCTCAATTCCAAGCTTAAGTAATGACTTGGAACCCAACAGGAGAGGTGATCTATGCAGACCTGGGTCCAAAATCTCATGGTTGGATCACCTGCAGATTTGCTCAGCTCCTTTCGCATTTGCATATCCATGGTGTGAGGTGAGTTCATGCTGCTAACAGACTATCATTTCTCAATTGTATTATAACTGAGGGTAGTGGATCTCCCTTTCATTCTTTAGTACACCCTTTTCACTTGGTGCCTGTGGGTGGAGTTGACAGGCGTCATTCCCCACATGATGCCCAAGTGTCCTCCCTTGCTCTGCACTCATTGTCTCCTCCATTGTCCCTTTCCTAGTTATCAAGACCTCCTCCACCGTCGTTTTCTTGGTGTTTGAAGCATACTCACCGAATTTTGTCGCGTGGGTATGTCACTCGTCACCCGCATTCGGGTTGTGCAGATCCTGAGAAGCCAAAATTCTCCAGTGATTGCGATCTCCAGAGGCCTGTATATCATGCCAATTATGAGTAATAAAGGTGGTACTAGCCAAGACCCATTTATTGGTAATGGAATCCATGATTTTGTTCATTGTTTGCTTCACATGTTGAAAGATGACAGCTAGATGACCATCGAGGATGTCATTTAGTGCTCTGAGCTTGCACTCCAGATGCCAATTCCTGGATATTTTGCTTACTGTATATCCCGCTTGTAACCTTCTGGCCATGTGAATGATGAGCAGGGAGTCCCCTTCTATTATTAGTGGGAGCCACCTTTGTTTAATAGCCTAGTCCATGCCAAGAAGCATACCCTCCAATTCATCTGCATTATTGGTGGAGGTTCCTATCGAGAAGCATACCCTCCTCCAGCCCTGTGTAGACCGGGATGGTGCAAAGACCCCAATCATGGAGTATTTGCATTTCATTGCTATTGGTGGTTAAATCTTGGTCCTTCCAGCGAGTCAACTTAAGAGTTTCTTGAATGTGAGTCTTGAGAGTGTCCCAAATATCCTTCTCAGTTCTGGCTTTGTCTTTGAAAACCATGTTGTTCCTTTCGATCCACACTTCCCATACTACAAACCATGGGAAGAGTTCCCAAATTCGATTAAGGATTTTACTAGAAAAATGTTGATGTTTCCATTGGGCTATGGTGAGATCAAGACGTCCATTTTGCTTCTCCTTTTTCCTAAATATCATTTCCCCTTCCTTCCATATCTTGCCAATAAAGTTGCATTCGTCTAGTAGATGGTTAGTTGTTTCTTCATGCATTTGGCACAGGAAGCACCAATGTGGGCCTATGCTTCCTCTTTTTTTTCTCTTTTCCCCTGTCAGCACTTGATTGTAGAGAAGGAGCCATAACAAGGTAGATACTTTTGGCCGCAGGTTTGCTTGCCAGACCTTCCTCCATTTATCATCCCGACCCTCTTCCATTGGAGCCAGAAGAGATTTGGCGGCTTCTTTCAAGTTGTAGAGTCCCAACTGTGAGAAACCCCACCTGATCTTGTCCTCGCTCTTGCTGATTCTTATTTGTCGTGATTGGAGGTCATCCCAGAACGCTTCTAAATCCTCATTGGGGCTTATTTCCTACCACCAGTCTTTTCTTTTCCAGGTCCTATAATGATCTTCTTAGTTTGTATCCTCCCATAATGTGTTGACCTTATCAAAATTTCCATTGTGGAGTTTGTCCCTTAGAATCAGGAGATTGTGGTGTTCTTTTAGCGAGATGAGCTGATTCCAGGAGTCCTGGAAGAAGTCTACAGAGTCACCATTTCGTATTTCCCAGAAGATGAAGGTTTGGACGATATTGCGATTGGCATTAGTTGAGTTCCATATGTGCGGGCCTTTGGGATCACCACTAAAACTAATGAGAATGGGTTTGGAATAGTTCGGTGCATATTTTCTTTGCTGGACCAGAGCCCAAGGTTTGTTTTTGTGGGTAACCCAGCGCCACCATATTTTTGTATTACCAATTTTGTTGCTGATATGGGGGCATTCTTTTGAAGGCAAAGTCCATAATTTTAATGTTTTAAAATTATGGACTTATGGGCACATACTTGCTTGGTATGTAGGATTTTTTTTTAATGTTTTCTGAGTTGTGTATTATTTTTTCTTAGGTGCCCAATCCTTATCATTCTTAGATCTCTCAAGCTTGAATTGAACTTGGATGCTCCAATATAATTATGACATAGTCTAAGTAGTCTTTTTGTATAATGAAGTGTGCTCCAACTTGAAAAAATACAATAGAATATTTATTATATTACTAAAGTGTAATATTAATGATACACATATGACAACTTAATGTGTTCAAAATAAGTTTTATTGAAAATATATTATTTTTCATGTAAATATTAAGAAATACTCAATTATTAAAAATTATAAAAAGTTGAAAAAACAATATTTATTTTTTTGCATTTTTTTATGAAGAGTTTAATTAATTTATATTTGTCAATTGAAATATAATTACTTATATTACCCTTTATCTTAAAAGGACTCCAAAAATAAATTCCCTTCCAATTCAAATTAAAACCCACCTTTCAAATTTGATCAGTGGCGCCAAGGATTGTTGAAGTGGTTTTTTTACACTACTACATAAAGTAGAGCTTTAAGACAAATATTTGAGACATTAATTTCATATGGTCTCTAACTTAACAATTTTATTTTTTATTTACTTGGTTGTATTATTATTTTCAGCTTTCCGTCACAGATAAGACAAAAAAAAGGAAATATGCCAGGCGGGAAGGAACATTTTGGGACAATTCCCCAAAGCAATTTTCCATCCCATTCCTTTTGATTTTGACATGCACAAATTGATGATCATGTAGCGCAGAAAAAGTTGAACGCTTCGTGCACCAGATTGCAGATTGAGTATCTAGATCTGAAAAGTTGAGGGTTTCGTGCCCTGGACTACTATGAAGGCTGAACCACAAAGGCTTGGGGGAAACCAGGTTGATGTTGCAATTGATGATCCAACAACACATAAAAGGTTGAACGCTTCATGTACCAGATTGCAAATTGAGTATCTAGATCTGAAAAGTTGAGGGTTTCGTGCCCTAGACTGCTATGAAGGTTGAACCACAACGGCTTGGGGGAAACGAGGTTGATGTTGCTGGTATGTTGTTGCTGAACAATTTCCATGTCTCGTGGGTGGGTAGGCTGTCGGTGAAGACATATTTCTAGTTCTGTATGAGTGCCTCATAGGAAAGCTTATTATCTAATTAAGTCTCTTCAGTTTTCCCTCAAATCCATCCTTGGAAAATCTGAACTGAAGGAGGTTCCCTACATCAATAGGGAGAGCCAGTGTGCCTGATCACAGGTTTCTCTGCCACCGGATAGCCATGGGAATGAAAAACAACAAGGTTAATCTCATTAGGGTTCTGCAAACTCCATCTGAGGCTGGATTGTAGGCATTCTCATAACCCTTCAATTTTCTCTCCAAGGGATAGGGATTCCATGGGGAGAGGCGAGGGATGGGATTGATAAATAAACATAGAGAAAGAATCGACACCAAAGATAGGGAAGAGAAAGAGCTAAAAGAAAAAGCAGTTTAGGGACATGCTAGTTATAAAATTTTGTTTTTCTAAAGACGAAAGCATGAATCAAAGAGAAAGGACTTCACATTACGGTAGGCAAGTCAACCTAATTGTGAATCAAATATTTCTTTCTATTACTAGGAGCATAACAACAGGTGGATCTGTTCATTCAATATTTTGTTCTGGCAGCTTGAGAAAGGAATCTGGACAGAAATCTAAGCATATTTATACCAGGATTGAGTAAGTAATAACAAGTCCCACAAATATTTTGAAGCATTTCTAAACACTATTCTCGAACAAACAAATAATCTCATTGGCATTATCTCTTCTCGAACTGGGAGGGAAACATTTGAAATGAATGATTCTACAGGCATCACTCGATCCAATTAAGGGAACTCATGCTCTGGAATGATGATTGAAAGGCCCCCTATTAGCTGGAATTTGAGGATAATTACATTTAATGCCATCATTATTTCCAGTTGCAGAACTATTAAGTCATCCAAGACAAAAGAAAGACTACAAGGATGCCCCACAGTAAAAAGTAAAATAAGAATGAAACAAAGGGATCCTCCCAGTCATGGGATTGATTCCCCACTATATTTTGTCACCTTGCTTTACCTCTACATGCTCTAGATATCTGTCAAGATTAGGATTTTCTAACTTTTTGGTTTTGGGTTGTAGGGTATGGAAGGATCTCATAATAACCACAGTAATGTCGTTCCTTTGTTTCTCACGAAGACATATGACATGGGGGATGATAGCTACATGGAATCAATTGTGACATGGAGCTCCAAAAATAACAACTTCATTGTATGAAACCCCATAGAATTTGCAAGAAGCTTATATCCCAAGTAGTTCAAACACAACGCTTTCTCCATCTTTGTCAGGAAGCTGAATACACATGTAAGTATCAATAATTTCCTCGAATGTTTCAATGTTTTCATTTTTTTTTATTTTTGATAATAATATTTTTGGGGGTGTTACCAACGAAATTGTACTTAGTGGTTTTTTATCAAGTGAGCCTGGTGAACCGGACAAGGATAACTTGTTCGGACTTCAGAAGACCTTCAGTCTTGTTTCTGGGAAACTTTGTTGTACTATATCATATGTTCATAACCCCTTGGGGGAGTTGTAATAAATGTTCTAGCATGATAGTGTCTGTAAAAGACTCGGTCTCTTAGACTTTATTTGTCAATACGATCATCCCAAGGTGTTTTTCCCTTGGTTATTATTGGTTGTTGAATAAACGACTGATAATTTCTGAGTTTTTCACTCAATACCTCCAAAGTTGGGGTGGTCAGCTTGGCATTTAGGCCTATTGAGGTTATTAGAGTCTATGTGTCAATGTATAAACATGCTAGGCATTATGGTTGTGTCATATGAACATGTCTAAGTCCCCCTAGGTTTTTTAAATTTTTTAATTTTTTCAGTGTTTTTTATTAAAATTTAATTTTTTGTAAACTTAGGCTATTTTTAATAGTTAATTGGAAATTTTGGTTTTGTAATAAAAGTGGGATCAGAAGCCAAATTCAGTCATGTAGGTGCTTATTTTCAAGCTAAGAGCACCCTATAAACCCATAGACCCACTATTTCCTAGTTTTGAGTGATTTTCCATCACTCAGGTCAGAAAGCTCCAAAAAATCAATTATTGACTTTTTTAATTAATAAATTGATGAATAATGGAGAAAATACAAAATCCTAGATCAGTGGATTCTTAGCCAATTTGATTGAAATCAGTCAGATATGATCCAGATTGACTACATCTGACAAATACTTGAATGAAAGAGGTGATCTGGAAAGATCCAAAGTTGAACTTCAGCCTCCTTTATGGGGAATTGCGCCCTCTCTCTCTCCCCCACACATGTGGGATCTTCTGGAAGCCATGTGGTTGATGTGTCAGTCATTCGGTTGATGTGTCAGCTCAATCAACCCCCTAATTGACAGGTAGAATCAGTGGAAGCTCAGTTCAGCTTCAGATCAGGCATTGATTGACTCTCCTTCAGCTGCAATGATCTATCTCCTTGGGATTTGCACCGCCCTGGGATGAATCTCCTGTTTTTTGTATAAATAAAGCTCAGACCACCTCTTCCAAGATAGTTAGAACTGGGATTGAGGTTCTATTGATCTTATACTATGCTATTGTTTATTATTCTGGAATAAATAAGCTTTGGAGGCAAGATCTATGGTGTAATGCTCTTCATGTGTGGATGGTGATTGTCAAATGCTTATGAGGTATAATCTTTGTTATTTATCATTGCTTTTACTGGTTAATTGTTGGAATTGAAGGAGAGAGGTCCCTCTTGTTAGGGTAATACTTTATTCTAGTTTGATTTATTCTCTTACAATTTTCTTGTTTCATATCTATTGGAGTTGCATGTATTTTAAGTCTAATTGCATGCTTTCCAATTATCTTTTCCAGCAGCACCTATGTTTTAACCATCTATTTGTGCAAGGATTTCTAAGTTGCAGGTGATCTCGCTTGTAGAAGAGGTTGAGCTGGTTTGAATATTCCTCATCTTCAAGATCTTCTGAATGACATAGTCCCTCAGTGTTCCACCAAAGCAGACTCCAATGCCCAACATTCCCAAGCTTCCAGCACTCTTTCTCTCTCTTTCTCCTTCAAAAAATCAATTTTCTCACATGATTATTGTGTTCAAAAGCTTTGTTATAATTTATATCTGCCATTTTAAAGTAAGAATTACATAGATCTACTATTTCAAAGCTCGTAGTCTAGATCTCATTTCTGAAAAGTATCATTAACCATTCTAGATCTAGCATAAGGAAATCGTCTGTTTTGCATGGCAAGTTAAAGAAAATCCGTAGGTTGCATGCTGTAGATTTTTTTTTTCTGTTTTAAAAAGATTAAAACTAGAAATCATTGCATATTTCATTGGATGCACAAACAACAAACCAAGATCCCAAGGAAAGCTTGCTTTCCTTAGTTCCTTTTTCACCTATTTAGCTAGTTTTAACTTAGTCTTTTCTGAGTTAAGGTAGGCTGACCCAAAGGTAATCTTAAAGTTCTTTTGGTCATATTTTATTCTAACATGCTTGCTGGTTTTTATCAGGAATAACGGAAAATAAAATAATCTAGTGTTCGAAAGTGGCCTCGGGAACATTCAAATCCCCACAGGGGTCTCCCCTTTGACTGAAATCTTAAGATTTTGGAAAGTTGTAAGATCTTGGTTTCATCCCGTAAAAGGACCAAGAGGTTTCTGATATTTCAGTTTGCTGATATTGTAACCAATAATAATAAAAGGAAATATTTTCTGAGTAGGCTCTTTCAAGCCCACTCCCCACCCCCCAGCGGGGATCCGCGTCCGTTTCACTTTTTTGCATTTTCCCTTTTTTCTGCTCTATTTTATTACTAACATGCAGGATTGTATAATTTTATATAATTTTGCATTATTCCATATTTTAATTTCAAAAGTAATCATACTACTTACCCACGACTTCCCGATTGATCCACAAGGGGAAAGATATGCGTGGTAGGACTAATTAAAAAAACCGGTGTTGTGTATATTTGATTCCATTTTCATTAATTGTTTCGTTAGTCATAGTAAAATCAACCCCTCCTCGATTCCCCGATTGAGGTCCACTTGGACCGAAAGAGGTTCCTGGAGCGTTTTCTTTTTAACAAGAACACATGTTTTAAAATTTACTAAAAATAACAAAGACTCCAGTGTATGCTCTGTACTTGTATGCGGTTCGCCTGATGAGTCAAGCTGCATCAAAAGCACTTGAGTGACTAGAATAATTAGGATTCACTCTCCCCAAATTGACAAACCATCAGGCGAAAATCCAACGCCTCGATCAAACCATTACGGTGGAAAAATACCCAAAGGAAGCGGGAACTCCTGAAAAGTGACCTCTGGGCGTCGATTTCTATTACACCTTTGTGTGCATTATGAACAACAATCTCAGAGACTCCATTCAGCCCACATATTCCTTGCGGGCAGCCATGATGGTTTAGTTTTGGACATACTTCAAGTACCCCCTAGGTATATCTAGAGTCCCCTCACCTAAGTTAAATTAATCATCTTCTTACATTAATTTAAAATTAACCAAGATACAATTGCACAACATTCATTCCAGCACTTGCAAGCACTCTTAATTGTTTTTTCGACTTCATTTTCAAGGCACTGGTCAACTGTTTATTTCTTTCAATCTATATGTGATTGGGTGTCATTTTCGTGCTTACTTGTGATTATCTCATCATGTTATTTATTGTTTACAATTGTTAAATCGAAACTCCTAAAAAACTTACTCTTTAATACCATCATCATACTAAATAATTTTGTCTTAATAACTTAATAGGGTCCACCCCCTTGGCTTCGTTAGGAGTTAGCCTGAATGGAGGAGTCAAGAACAACGTGATAGCCTTGACTCAAGACTTGCCCCCAAGGACACACCGAGTGGCTTGAATATTTCTGCCATGTAACCCAGGTGTGTGAAAGGCGGCAACAGGGGGTTGTTAAATATGTGGTCAGTTTTTAATTTTGTAGATTGAGAGCAGAGGATCCTGCCAGCTAGTGGAAGGTCCTACATCAGATTCCTATTACAGGTCTCTTTCATTATCTACCTACATCAGATTCCTATTACAGGTCTCTTTCATTATCTACCAGACTCTTTTGGGTGAGTTCTTTTGAGCAATTTTAAAATTTGTTACCATATCTCGAAAATCCTTGTATGCCTTTACTACATTTTTTTAGTTTCATTTTTAAACCAGAATTTTAGTTTCATTTTTAAACCATAATGTACGCAAATAGCTCCTTGCATGCCGGTTGACCTTTGACCAACATATCGATAGACTATACATAAGTTTATCAAAAACAAGGAGCATGGGAAATGTTAACTAGTCAAATATAGATTCAATTCAAGGTAATCCATATTAAGATGAGAATAGGCAGTGTACTCTAATATGTACTATTAACAATTTTACTTATTTTGGATGGACAAAAACATACAAAATTTTGGTGATGTTTTTATGATGTAAAATTTGCATCTGTGATGTATGATGATTTACTATTGAATTATGGAAACCAATGTATATGAAATTGTTTTATTTTGTGTAATTGTGCATATCTATTAACCTATGAATAGTGATAAATGGTTTTTTATTTGATACCAACTTTATTTTGTTGTTCCAGAGTCTCTGTTACAATACTTGCCAATTTTTGAAGTTCTAAACTTTCCTGATGAGGGTGTCATTTCAAAAAACTATGTTCTTTCCTTAAGGCATATGTTTGTTCCTTACTTTTAATGTGCTCATCAATCCTATAGGGTTCCAAATGTAGCATTTGACAGGGTTATGTACTCTTGTTGTCCTCTAAACCCAATGGATCCATAGAGCATGATGATTTCCAAGAACTTCCATCTATTCCAGTGGTGCAGTGTGTACTTTGTCAATTTGAGAGTGTTTTCTATTCCATAATTACATAATTCATAAACCATTTGGATGGATTCCTAATAAAGAATTGGACAATTGATTGGTAGTGCATCGCGTCTTGTTACTATTACAGTTTACCAACCTAAATCCAAAAGAAAAACAAAATATGGGTTACACCAGTGCCAAGGGATATCATTTTTAGCTCGTGTTCCTAACGTAGTTTCCTAGTGTCTCATCCCTCAAAGAAGGGTCTTAATATATTGATTATGTATATTAGGGGTCTTACTCACATTTGTTGTGCTTATAAACTGCAAAGTGCATAGTGGAATAAAATGTAAGATTTCAATTTTATCAATTTCTCCTCGTACATGAAGGCATGCAGTCAAATTGTAGGAAGTAATACCCTAAATGACATTGGAAGGTAGGGAAAACTCACTAGACATTGTGGTTGAAACAATCACATGTACCACAAGATTATGCAAACAAGATGAGATTAAAATAATAGCATAACCTCAATGCTATTACTTTACATTTAATGTTTTGGCCAGTTCAAATAAGGCATTTGGACAAAGCTTCGAAGCTCTTTTATTAAATACTCAGACAATATTTTTATTATTACTGTCACATATAATAAATTTAATGATAACATCTCCTAAGGTTTTTATTTTTTCAACATATATGCTAAGATTACAACATACAACTCATTTTTTGATGGTTTTTGTAAAGCACCCAAGAGGTAGACAAGGTTAACAACAACTTACTATGAAATGCCCAACTAGAAAAAATCCATGAGAACAACACCAGGGTTCGAGCTTATACTTTTTTGGTCGGGCTTAGATTTTTTTGTTGGATATTTCATATTAGCTATTTTTTTAGCCTTGTACAATTCTCCTCGGTTAAAAATAACAGCAATAAACTCATTGTATTTGAAGACATTGCAATATAATTTTTGGTGACCTCGTCATTAATTATAGCCATAAATTTAGTATATTAGGGTTATGCTCTTCTTTTAATATATGATAAAATAGTGTGAATGTAATACATTTGGTAATGCCTTTCTTTTAGTATATGATATGTTTGTTTCCCTCTTGGGGTTTGTTGCCGCCCTTCACACACCTGGGTTATGTGGCAGAAATCTTCAAGCCCCTCGGTGTGTCCTTGGGGCCAAGTCTCGAGTCAAGGCTGTCACATTGTTCTTGACTCCTCCGTTTAGGCTCAACTCCTAATGAAGCCAAGGGGGGTAGACCCTATTAAGTTACTAAGGAAAAATTATTTAGTATGATGATGGTATCAAAGAGTAAGTTTTTTAGGAGTTTCGATTTAACAATTGTAAACAACAAATAACATGATGAGATAATCACAAGTAAGAACAAAAATGAAACCCAATCACATATAGATTGAAATAAATAAACAGTTGACCAGTGCCTTGAAAATGGAGTCAAAAAACAATTAAGAGTGCTTGCAAGTGTTGGAATGAATGTTGTGCAATTGTATCTTGGTTAATTTTAAATTAATGTAAGAAGATGAGTAATTTAACTTAGGCAAGGGGACTCTAGATATACCCAGGGGGTACTTGATGTATGTCCAAAACTAAACCGTCATGGCTAGCCACAAGGAATATGTGGGATGAATGGAGTCTCTGAGGCTGTTGTCCATAATGCACTTGAAGGTGTAACAGAGATCGGCGCCTTGAGGTCACTTTTCCAGAGTTCTCGCTTCCTTTAGGTATTTTTCCACCATAATGGTTTGATCGAGGCATTGGATTTTCACCTGATGGTTTGTCAATTTTGGGAGAGTGAATCCTAATTATTATAGTCACTCAAGTGCTTTTGATGCAGCTTGACTGATTGGACAAACTGCAGCCAAGTACAGAGCATACACACTGGAGTCTTCGTTATTTTTAGTAAATTTTAAAATAGGTGTTCTTGTTAAAAAGAAAACCCTCCAGGAACCTCTTTCGATCCAAGTGGAACTCAATCGGGGAATCAAGGAGGGGTTAATTTTATTATGACTAATGAAACAATTGATGAAAAAGGAGTCAAAGATACACAACATCGATTTTCTAATTAGTCCTACCAGGCATCTCTTTCCCCTTGCGGGTCAATCAGGAAGTCGTGGGGTAAGTAGTATGATTAATTTTGAAATTAAAATATGGAATAATGAAAAATTATATCAAATTATACAATCCTACATGTCATTACTAAACTAGAGTAGAAAAAAGGGAAAAATGCAAAAAAGTGAAACAGACGTAGATCCCCCCTAAGGGGATGGGGAGCCGGCTCGAAAGAGCCTACTCAAAAAAGATTTTATTTATTATTATTGGTTACAATATCAGAAAACTGAAATATCAAAAACCTCTTGGTCCTTATACGGGATGAAACCAAGATCTTACAACTTTCCAAAAATTTTAAATTTTAGTGAAAGGGGAAACCCCTAGGGGATTTGAACGCTCCCGAGGCCACTTTCGAACAGCAGCTTCTTTTATTTTATGTTACACTTGATAAAAACAAGAAATCATGTTATAATAACATATTCCCAAAAGCACTTTAAGAGTACCTTTGGATCATCCTACCTTAACTCAAAAAAAGACTAAGTTAAAACTAGCTAAACAGGTGAAAAAGGAACCAAGGAAAGCAAGATTTCCTTGGGATCTTGGATTTCTATTTGTGCAGCCAATGAAATATGCACTGATTTCTGGATTTAATATTTTTTAAAACAGAAAAGGAAATCTAGAGCATGCAACCTACTAATTTTCTTTAACTTGCCATGCAAAACGGACGATTTCCTTATGCTAGATCTAGAATGCTTAATGATACTTTTCAGAAATGAGATCTAGACTATGAGCTTTGAAATAGCAGATATATGTAAATTTTACTTTAATATAATAGATCCAAATGATAACAAAGCTTTCGAACACAGTAAGCAGGTAAGAAAATTGATTTTTTGAAGGAGAAAGAGAGAGAAAGAGTGTTGGAAGCCTAGGAATGTTGGGCTTTGGAGTCTGCTTTGGTGGAACACCGAGGGAATATGTTATTCAGAAGATCTTGAAGATGAGGAAGATGAAAACCAGCTCAACCACTTCTACAAGCGAGATCACCTGCAACTTAGAAATCCTTGCACAAACAAATGGCTAAAACATAGGTGCTGCTGGAAGAGATAATTGGAAAGCATGGAATTAAACTTAAAATACATACAACTCCAATAGATCTGAAACAAGCAAGCAGTGAGAGCATAAATCAAACTAGAATAAACTCTTACCCTAACAAGAGGGAGCTCTCTCCTTCAAGGCCAAAAACTAACCAACAAAAGCAATGATAAATAACACAGATTATACCTCATAAGCATTTGACAATCACCATCCACATATGAAGAGTATTACACCATAGATCTTGCCTCCAAAGCTTCTTTATTCCAGAATAATAAACAATAACACAGTAAAAGAGAAACAACACCTCAATCCTGGTTCTAACTAGCTTGGAAGAGGTGATCTGAGCTTTATTTATACAAACAATAAGAGATCCAGCCCAGGGGGGGCACAAATCCCAAGGAGACAGACCACTACAGCGGAAGGAGAGTCCATCAATGCCTGATCTGAAGCTTAACTGAGCTTCCACTGAGCCTACTTGTCAATCGGGAGGCTGATTGAGCTGACACATCAACCTGCTGACTAACACATCAATCCACAAAGCTTCCAAGAGAGCCCACACGTGTGGAGGAGAGAGAGAGGGTGCAATTCCCCATAAAGGAGGCTGAAGTTCAACTCTATATCTGTTCAGATCACCTCCTTCAGTCAAGGATTTGTCAGATCTAGTCAATATGGTGTAGATCTGACTGATTTCAATCAAATCGGTTGAGAATCCACCGATCTAGGATTTTGGATTTGCTCCATTATTCATCAATTTATTAATTAAAATAATCAATAATTGATTTTTTGGGGCTTTTTGACCTGAGTGATGGAAAATCACTCAAAACTAGGAAATAGTGGGTCTATATGTTTATTGGGTGCTCTTAGCTTGAAAATGAGCACCTACATGACTAAATCTGACTTCAGAGCCCACTTTTATTACAAAACCAATTTTCCCAATTAAATTATTAAAAAATAGCCTAAGTTTTGCAAAAATTAAATTTTAATAAAAAACACTGAAAAAATAAAAAAATTAAAAAACCTAGGGGGACTTAGACATGTTCATATGACTCAAGCATAATGCCTAGCATGTTTATACATTGACACGTAGACTCTAATAACCTCAATAGGCCTAAATGCCAAGCCGACCATCCCAACTTTGGAGGTATTGAGTGAAAAACTCAGAAATTATCAGTCGTTGATTCAACAACCAATAATAACCAAGGGAAAAAACACCCTAGGCTGATCGGATTGACAAATAAAGTCTAAGAGACCGAGTCTTTTACAGACACTATCATGCT
>LPNX010634466.1:0-11699 GCA_001517045.1 Pseudotsuga menziesii
TGAAATGAAATATAATAATTTCATCCCCAAAGGTGTCAGGACGCTGGAGAAAATGTTCGACTTGAATGAGAAGTTTAAGAGACCAGCTAACGTGAAGACGCACAGCTCAACTTTACAGTTCGAGTTAATAAACTTAGGGACCGAGGCAGAGCCCAAGTTTGTGAACCTTGGCAAGTGCTGTTCACCAACAGAAAGAGACAAGTTCCTGAGTTTGTTCAAGCAGTACAAAGATGTCTTCGCATGGACATATGCTGATTTAAAGACTTATGATACCAATATCATCAAACATATCATTCCCATAAAAGCAGGCGTCAAACCATATCAGCAACCTTTGAGGAGAATGCACCCAAAGCTGGAACCGTTGATTCAAAGCGAGGTAAAGAAATTGCTGGACGCTAGGATTATCTTCAAAGTCAGACACTCTGAATGGGTGTCAAATCTGGTACCTGTCAGGAAAAAATCGGGAGAAATCAGGCTGTGCGTAGATTTCAGAAATCTAAATCGCGCCTCAGACAAAGACAATTACCCGGTACCGCCCATGGAGCAATTGCTACAAATGGTCTCCGGTTCTGAAATGTTTTCATTATTAGATGGGTTCTCTGGCTACAATCAAGTGTTGGTGGCCGAGGAAGATATATTGAAGACGACTTTCAGAACTAAATGGGGAACGTTCGCATATATAAGGATGCCCTTTGGCCTGATTAATGCCGGAGCCACGTTCCAGAGAGCTATGGACATAGCTTTTCGCGGATTGATCGGGCGAAGTGTAGTAGTCTACCTTGATGACATCACTATATTTTCGAAGAAAAAAGGGGAGCACGTTTTTCATTTGAGACAAATCTTTGAGCGCTGCAGAAAGTATGGCATCTCCCTCAACCCAAAAAAATGCGTGTTTGCGGTCACTGAAGGCAAGTTGCTGAAACACATAGTTTCGAAGGAAGGTGTATCTATAGACCCAGAAAGAATTAAGGTTATTGAACAAATTCCCATGCCTCATAACAAGAAGGGAAGGCAATCCTTCATGGGAACAATAGGCTTTGTAAGAAGATTTGTGCCTGATTTCACCCAGACTGTCAAACCCTTGCAACAAATGGTCAAGCAAAAGGCACAGTTTAAATGGACTGAGACTGAAAAGAATGCTTTCAGCAAAATTAAGACCGCTATTGCACATGCGCCCTCTCTTAAAAGTCCAGATTTTGACAAAAACTTCATTATGTATACGTTTGCGTCCGATGATTCAATAGCCGCTGTACTCACGCAAAAGGAAGAAGGAGGTGACGAATTTCCAATCTCTTTTATGAGCGCTGGGCTACAAGGGGCTGAGTTAAAATACCCAGCCATTGACAAACAGGCATATGCAGTATTTAAAGCGGTCAAGCAGTTCAGACCCTATATACTAAAGAATCGAACCAAGGTAATAGTCCCTTACCCAGCTGTAAGGTCCCTTCTCATTCAAAAGGAATTAGGAGAAAGAAGAGGAAATTGGGTCACAGCCCTTCAAGAGTACGATTTAGAATTCAAACCAGCCACTATAGTGAAAGGTCAGGGGCTATGCAGGCTAATGACTGGAAGCAGTAATAATGAAGAACAAGCATCGGATCATGAAGCTGAGTTGCAGGTAATGGATGTTTGTCCTTTATTCACAGCTCCCGAATCTTGGTATAGAGACCTTGTACACTACCTACAGTCTGGGGTATTTCCTGAGCATTGGAGTTCCAAACAGAGAAGAGCTTTACGTCTAAAATCCGCTTCCTACCAACTCGTAGAAGGCGTACTATTCAGAAAAAATTACGATGGGGTCCTTTTAAGATGTTTGGAGAAGGCAGACGCTGAGAAAGTAATGACTGAATTACATGATGGACCGGCCGGTGGACATTATTCGAGAGACACTACAGCCCATAAAATCCTTAGGGCTGGTTACTATTGGCCAACACTTTTCAGAGATGCCCATGCGCACGTCAGAAAATGTGATACTTGTCAAAGATGCGGTGGAAGACTACCTAGAGCAGCAGCACCTCTAAAGCCCGTAATGATCTCAGAGCCTTTCGAGCAATGGGGAATAGACGTCATTGGTGAGATCAAGCCAAATTCTTCTCTGCTACACAAGTATATTCTTACAGCAACCGATTATTTCACCCAATGGGTTGAAGCAGTCCCTTTGCACAAAGTCAATGAAGACGAAGTCATCAACTTTCTACAAGACCACATCATGACCAGGTTTGGGGTTCCAAGCTCATTAGTTTTCGATAATGCAAAGTACTTTTCATCCATTAAGATTATTGTTTTTGCTCATGAGAAAGGTATAAAGTTACACTATTCTGCTAACTATTATCCACAAGGGAATGGCCTGGCTGAATCCTCAAATAAAAACCTCATCAGAATCCTTAAGAAGACCGTCATAGAGAACCAACGAAGTTGGCACTCAGCCTTACCCAATGCCCTGTGGGATGATAGAGTTACCCCTAAGTCTGCCACGGGAGTATCGCCCTTCACCCTAGTATACAGAAAAGAAGCCATTCTTCCCCCCAACATCCTGCTCCCATCTTCCATACTAGCCCAGGAGTCTAGAGGATCGGATGATGAAGTTCTCCAGGTCAGAATATACAATCTTCTGAAAGCAGAAGAGGCCAGATCCAAAGCTAGAGAACGTTTCCAACAGCAGCAGGAGATAGTGAAAAGATGGTTTGACAAACATAAATCCGGGAAGAAGGACTTAGAAGTAGGAGACCTGGTCCTCAAATGGGATCATCCCCATGACGAGAAAGGGAAGCACACTAAGTTCCAACAGTTATGGGTGGGTCCATTTCAAATTACCGCTAAAATTGGCCCTGCTACCTATATGTTACGATATTTACAGGGATGGGAGGAAAACTTGCCAGTTAATGGGCTGGTTCTTAAGCCTTATTTTTCCTAAGCCGTTTTTGAGCTTTCTAACTTGTACATAAATAAACTATTGCTGGGTTTTGTTTTCTTTTGTTTAGGTAAGTTGTTTCAATAAGGGTGGTTAACTCACGGTTATTTGTGGAGAACCCCACATTTCTGGGAATGGTAAATAGTTGTTGAATAGTTAGACTGTGGTTTTCCATGTGGAATCTTTCCGCTAGCAAGTTTTCAAAATCTTTGTGTGCATTGAAGTCCTGCTTAAGCTCCTGTATGGTCAATCAGACTCAAAAGTCTAGAATACTATGCTGAGGTTCCGCGCACTTGACACTTAAAAAGAAAATCTAAAGGGCGATGACAGGGGACCCATGGAAAATAGCAAGATGAACAGGGTGTTAAATCTAAATGCTCCCATGCCGGATAATAGTTGCCAAAAGGCAGACCGGAGTCATAATTCCTATAAAAGCATCATGCTCCAAGGTTAAATCCAGATCATAAAGTACTAAATTGCCAATGATCCTCTCCGTCCGTGGGCTGAGACCTCAAACACATCACTCACACAAAAGGGCACTATAGGATAGAGGATCCTGAATGAAAATTCAGTAAGAAAGCATACATGAAAACTCTCATAAAAAGGGATGAGATCCAAAAAAAGCACAAAGATTTGCTAAGGCGGCATGGGAATGAGGAACAAAGGAACGTTTCTGTTCATCACCTTCTACGATCCTGTGGTGTCCAATGTTACCAGCTACCCTGAAGAGAAATTAATAATGAACTCATTTTTTTTAGCCTCAGCAGAGTTATCTGGACTCTAGAATCTTGACTTTCATCTCCCAAAGAGGACTGATATCAATGATAAAGGGACACATGCCTGTCATTAAGAAATCTATCTAGCTGGAAGAATCCAAGGAATACTTTTGGTTGTAAGACAGTCGGCGTTTCAAGAAAGAAACCGCCCAGAGGTCTAGGTTCACCCGAGAATCGCCAGTTGTTGCTGCCGCAACCTGCTTCCCCAATTTTAGTTTTTTACGTAAACTCAGGGACCCCTCCTTATCATTGGTTGCTCAAACCCACTGGTTGAAAGTTTGGCGTCTTGAAGCTTATCTTGTGTTTGATTTTGATTTCGCGACCTTTTAAGTTTTTAGCCAAGTTAGTTTGAGTCGTGCGTTTTCCTGGTACCCGTCAAAGTTTGAAATTTTGCATGAACGGGAGAAAAGGTGGTTTTTTGGTTTGAATTTTAATCCTAGCTATGATGTTTTCTCTTTTTGGATCGGGCCTCTTTTGGAAGAGATAGAGTCTTATTTCACCCGCCGTTGCGACCCTCAGAACAAAGTCTCCGCCCGTCCCACTTCTCTCCGACGCCCGATTCGGGTGGTGAATCGTTTGCCCAGAGTCCCGCGTCACCCGACGTTGCGGCTGGGGAATTAAAGTCAGGCCCCGACTTGAGTTTCACCCGACGCCCGAACTACCGCCTTTGCAGCTCCCGTCCCCTGTCCGTAGCTTGCATCCCATCCGCCGTTGCGGGTGGCGGAGCAGTCTACCCACCGTTCCGCTCTCCTCCGCCGTCCGGTCACCTACGACGCTCGTTGTCCACTTCCTCTCTTCCCATGCTCGCCCGCCGTTGCGGCTCCCCGAAAATTACCCATACAATGCCTGATTTTATCCCACCCGACAGCCTTTGCTCTTCATAGGTTCCGCCCGTTAAGCCAGGCCAATTTCCATTGAATATTTTTACTAGGGTTATAAAATTTGATGTTCGATGTCTCAAATTAGTGGATAATGCGCCTAAATTTCGTGCAGGGAGAATCACAAGAGTGACGAAGGCAGCCTGCGGCAAGGAAAGAGACAACCCAAACTGAAGACAAAGGTGCCACTGAAGCGTTTCAGCAGTTACTGTCATAGGGCAAAGCGTTTATTCAAATGATTGAAGAAGACGAAACGGCTAGGAGAGAAGCTGAGTCGACAAGAGCGCTGAAAGGTCACGCGCTGAGCAGATCCAAGGGGCATCAGTTGTTGTTTAAATAAGGGGAAGCGAGAGAGAAAAAGGGCTTTTTCCTTTAGCAAATTTTGTAACTGTGGACTCGGAAGAGGAACTATTTCGTT
Source organism: Pseudotsuga menziesii (assembly GCA_001517045.1). Classification (NCBI taxonomy): domain Eukaryota; kingdom Viridiplantae; phylum Streptophyta; class Pinopsida; order Pinales; family Pinaceae; genus Pseudotsuga; species Pseudotsuga menziesii. Next base: position 4,984 of record LPNX010634466.1, read on the forward strand.
TTTCGAAGTAAACTACAATTTTGCCTGATGGAAGGAGTAAAGAAGTGAAATGTACCAATGCTATCCAATGAATGATGCTGAAGAGGAATTCTTTCGTGTTTCGCTGTATTTCATGCGCTGTGAGGATAGTTGATGTTTTGAACCTAAGTTCTTGTTAATTATTCTGCAGTCTTTTCTGGGATACATTTGCACTATGAGTAATAATTGCTGTTATAAAATGATCGGTTGACTGGTTATTTGAATATTTGTAGTTCATGTGCTTTGGGAAAAGTATCAGCTATCTGTAGTTTTCTTACAGTATGTGACTCTTTATTGCTCATTTAAAATGATAGACTCGCTCCCTAGGGACAGTTTAGATAATTAGTCTTTTCATTCGTATCTGGTTTGTTTGCTTGTGAGCATAAGACGAGAGGTAAGAACCTGCGCAGCACTTTGTGACCGCTCCCTGCAATTAAATCAGCCTGCATTTAATTAGGCATATGCATTGCATATATTAAGTCAAAAATACAAATTCCGGTGGACCGGGCCGCAACCGGTAAACCCTCGTTGTTACTTTGACCTACGGTGGCCGGACCGCAAACCGGACGGATTCCCCATACGAAACAGTCAGCGGGCTAGTTGGGAACGCTGATTGGGGATAATCCTTTACTGTTGCCGCCTGCGTTTTTCCAGGCCTCAACACAATCTTTAATATGAAAAAGATATTATGTGTTAACATGTAGCCAGTATGTTACTTCCATACACTTAGATACATTATAGTGAAAACTTTATGCATATTGATCATATTTTAGTGTTAAGGTTTGTTAGAGTTAAGATGTACCCATACACCTAGATGCCTTACAAGGATAAGCGTAGTTATGTGACAAGACTTAATGTTAGAAGCTCAATGAGCTAGGATTATAATATTTAGAATTGGGATAAGGTTGTAAAATGATGGAATAAATAAGTGTGAGTTTTTATTGTATGGAGAGTTACTCTTAAATATTTAAAATGGTAGGTACACTTAAATGACTGACCTTATGCCAATGTTTAATTTTAAGAGGAATATGTTAAGTTTAAAAACTAAGTAGTTGATAAATTTTAGCAAAGTAACTATAACATGTGACCGGTAGGCCTTATAGAGATAAGGGACTTAAATCATCCTATGACATTATTAGTAGAGTTATTCTACATGTCTTTTTTTATGTGTAAAGATAAAGAAAACATATGTTAGATGGTTAAGACTATATCAATAGACATCGGTTCTAATGTACTTGGTTTGTTTGGGTTAAAGGTTGCTAGAAAAGAATACAAATGTACCTTAACAATGTTCCAACATGTCATTTGCATAAGGGTACTATCATTTTGGGTTTGTATGGGCAAAGTAAAAAAAAATTACCCATTTTTCATAAGGAAATAGTGTATTGAAATTATGCTAGAGAGGTTGAATGCATGGTATAAATATTTTGAGTTAAATATGTTGAAGATGAAGCATGGTGAAGTAAGGTTATAAGTAACACCAAAAGCTTTTAGAAAATAAGAAATGCATTTTACTTAAAGTGCACGTTAATGAAAGGTATATGCAAGTGTAGTTATGACTAATTTGTCATGAAAGTAATGCATTCAGATTATGCAAAAGACTAGTTTGTTATATCAAGAGATTATGGATATCCTAAATAGAAACTTGCTATTATATTTTGTTATTGTCTCTATGCGATTAAGATGCAAATAATTTTGGCAAGAAATTGTGAGTAAATTATGCAGGTACTTAAGGTTACAAGAAACACAACCAAACGGGAAATCAATGATATGATCGAAATAAAATGGTGAATTTCTCAATGGAAAGAGTTAACACCGAGAATGAGTATGGATCCTTGATTATTATGAAAGGTTAGCAAGATGTTGTTGTCTAATAAATCAATTGAACTTATGGAAAAACATAGTTTAGATAACTTGATATGCTGAGAATATACTTGGGTGGAAGTTTTGAAATTTTTTATTGAAATACTTGAGTATGGTAACCGTAGAATTCTTGAGAATTATACCTTAAATACATGGCATATCTGTGATAAGGCAATTGAATCATATAATATTTTATTGGTCTACACATGCATGATACAAGAAGTATCATACTATGCAAAGTGGTAATGTGTTGTTTAACCATGTTGGATGTGTAATCTTGTTACTTAAGTATTGGGATACTTAGATAAGTATGTCATGATGTTGAGTGGGTAAGCTCTAGAGCATCAAGATTGTTGAGTTACCATGTTGATATAGTGTTGAGCCAGTGAGCTCAGGCCCACATCAAGAATGTTTAGGATTATTAAAAGTGTATTTGATGTGGAACTAATAGGCTCTATAACATTGAGTATGCTTAGTGATGATTATGATATTTCATGTATTCAATGTCTCTTTTGAAATGATATTAAATACATGCATTGTAATTGATATTGCTTTGAGAACATTGTAGGTAATTGGCTATGCAGTTCCAATAAGACCATGAAATAATAACTAAATATGAATATATGAAACCTACAATAAGAAATAAAANAATAAGACCATGAAATAATAACTATATATGAATATATGAAACCTACAATAAGAAATAAAATTAATGCGACCAAAGACTAATTAGATACAGACCAATGGAATTTTTGAAATGACCACAGGGGACACCCTNACTAATTAGGTACAGACCAATGGAATTTTTGAAATGACCACAGGGGACACCCTGGGTTATAAGGCTCTAAATTCCAAGAAAACTTTTCTACACTAACCAGATATTTTTAAGACAGTCTACATGNGCTCCAAATTCCAAGAAAACTTTTCTACACTAACCAGATATTTTTAAGACAGTCTACATGATTACCAATTCATGAAGATGAAGAAGAAAATTGGATATTTAAAATATGTGATTAAGTAAGATAAATTGAGTTTGGTGTTGAGCGTGTTAGCTCTAGAGCACCTAACATGTTTAAGATCTGAAATTTTGATAAGTTAGTACAGAGTTTACAACAAGCACCCCTGTGAGGTGTTGGGCTGTGTTGAGCTGTGTTGAGCACTCTATGATATTAAAGTATTAGGAAACAAGCTACCACTGAGCACCCAGAGGAGGTGTTAGGTTCTTAAGAAGAGCTACCGGACAACACCTAGATGGAGTGTTAGGTTCTGTAGTGATATATTTTGTGATGTTAATCTTTCAGGCTCAAAGATATGTGTTCTTCCAGGTCCTGAGAACATCCAAGGTCTATGTAGGAGACACGCCTGATAAATGTAAAAATTCTATGAAGGGTATTGTCCTTATATCAAACGAATATTATATATATGAGTTGAGGAGGCATGCACGTGAACTTGTGGTTCCAAGAGGAGATGACCTTCATGTATATATATACCAATACTTCTGAAATAAGATTTCAGCCAAGAAGTGTTTGGAATATCAATGTCATACAAAAGGTATGTGTGTAATTTTTTGTATTATATGCACCATGATATGATGAATGATGAAGCATTGGTTGAAAAGTTATATTTGATATACATCTTTGTGTGACAGTTCTAATAAAAGGATTGTTGTTATATGCATTAGTAATGCTTTTGACTAATAGATGTTTTAGAAGATGTGAAAAAGTTATGATTATGCACATATTATGTTAATTTAAAATGATTACTAATGTTGTGAACCAAGTGAAAATGATTAAAGGTACTTGAGAAGAAGTGCCTCTATACATGAGGTATGAAGGTAAATGTTGAATATGGAAAAGTTATGTATCATGAGATACAAATGCAAGGATGATCCTACTTTAGATTGTAAATTTTATATTATTATTATGATTGACAAATGTTGTGTAGTTGCAGGGATACGATGTTATAAGTAAATATAAATCCTACAGGGATGTTATAAAAATATAACAAAATGAAAATGCATAAATGATTTTGCCATAGATTATGGTTTTTAAATATGTCATGTGTCATTTATAGATGATGTAGGTGCCTCTTGAAAACAAGACTAAGATCTAAAGAGATGTTATGAAAAGTAGGAATAATATATTCCAAAATGAGTTGTTATTTATTCTTCTTTCGATTTAGCAAAGATCATAACTTTGCATATGTTTTGAGATAAATGCTGGAAATAAATTATCATGCTTGTGTCAAGCACATGTTGTTAAAGGAAATGATATGAAAGATGTCAGAAAAATGTCAAAAGAAAACATGGATAATTGAAGACTTTTATGGTAGGTTGAATAAAGAATTTTGAAAGATACTAACACCGAGAACGGTGTACTACCTTTAAGGGGGAGGATGTAACATCCCCTCTACTGATCTGATTCCTCAGCAAGGGAAAGTATGAGGTAAATGTAAATGTACAACTTTCAAGGAGAGAATGTCAAGAAATATCCTTAAAGCTTTTAAAAGGTAAAAGAGATAATTTTATACAAAGATTATATGTGTAATTAAATATTTAATTATGTTTTATTTTATAATATATGTATCAACTCAACTGCTTCCCTCGTTAGTTAGGGTTTCTACTATATGATGGATTCAATATTCAGGCAATGATATCAACCAGTTGAGAAGGGGGAGAAGGTTTTTGCAATGGTTTTGATGGTTTTGGTTTCTTTTAGAGAAGATGGTTGGGTCAGTAGCCAAAAAAAGAAAAAAAAAGGAGTTGAGTGCTCCCTCTATAATATGGGAGAAATCACTAGGCTTTCATTTTGGGAAGGATACATGCCAATAAAAGCATCATGTTCATCAATACTGTATGGAAGAGTTTTCCCATGTTTTAAAGTAACAACCTTCCAATGATTAGCAGGTATGGACGTTCCATTTCTTCCATAATGAAGATCTTAATTCTTAGAGAATTAGCTTTCATTAATGTTTTTAATCTCTAAATTTGTAATCAATGGTAAGGTCCGCCTCACGGTGGTGAGAGATGATGTTGTGGTATTATTTTAATGGGACCTCTTTCGTTTGAGACACCTCCAGTTGGACTATAATGAGTTGGAAGGAAGTATCCCACCTCAACTCGGCCGTTGCAGAAATTTGACTTATCTGGTGCTCTCCTCCAACAATCTGACCGGAAGCATCCCGAGGGAGTTGGGTTCCCTCCCATATTTGCAAGGGCTTTACTTGGGATGGAATGACCTCACAGGTACCATTCCCACTTCCTTGGCAAACCTTTCATCATTGTTTGAATTGGAATTAGCAGGTAACAGTCTCATTGGTCCCATTCCAAGTCAACTCAGCAGTTGCACAAATTTGACTGTGCTGTCGCTCTGGTCCAACAATCTAGTCGGAAACATCCCCCACGAGTTGGGCTCCCTACCACATTTGCAAATTCTTTACTGGGGATTCAACGGCCTCACAGGTACCATTCCCTCTTCCTTCGGTAACCTTTCAAGCTTGACTAAATTGTATCTTTACGCAAACCTTCTCCGCGAACCCATTCCACCGCAATTGGGTTTGCTCACCCGTTTGCAATATCTCAACCTCGCTCACAATGATTTCTCAGGTACCATTCCACTTGTTTTTTAAAATCTCTCTTCTTTGACTGGGTTAGATATGAGCAAGAATAAATTGTCCGGTAAAATTCCTTCATTTTTGTCCAATATCTTTAATTTGAATCATCTTTCTCTATGGGGAAACCAATTCAGTGGCATCATACCAAATTCAATTGGAAATTATTCTAAGCTTGTATTACTTTTGTTGAATGAGAATAAGTTAAGCGGAAGTGTGCCCATAGAGTTGGGTAAGTTATCCTTCCTTGAAGAGCTATATTTGCACACTAATCAACTTGAGAGTGGAAATATGGCTTTTTTTGCAGTTCTTACCAATTGTTCCCACCTACAATACCTATATCTAGAGAACAATAAAATAAGTGGTGTATTACCCCTTACAATAGGTAAACTTTCTAATAATTTTTCTGAATTGTCATTATCCAACAATAGAGTACATGGAAACATCCCTCCACAAATTGGCAATCTTAGCAACTTATCTTTTCTAGATTTAAGTGAAAACCTTTTTAATGGTAGCATTCCAAAATTGTTAGGAAATATTGAAAACTTAGAAAGATTGAATTTAAGTAACAATAGATTAGAGGGAAATGTCCCTCATGACTTTAAAAGCTTACAACACCTTGGTCTCTTGGACATTAGTCGAAATATTCTCTTTGGAAAGATCCCAAATTTCCTTGCACCCCTTAAGAAACTAAGAAGACTCCCTCTTCATCACAACAAGTTATCAGGAAGCATACCTTCCAACTTAGGGGACTGTAAAAATTTGGAATTACTCGACTTGTCTCACAATAGGCTCACTGGAAGTATACCACATGAAATTGCTAAACTTTCCAATCTACAATTCTATTTGAACTTGTCATGTAATTTATTAGAAGGTTCCTTACCAAGGGAGATTGGTAAAATTGCAATGGCTCAAGCTATAGACATTTCTGCCAATCACTTGACTGGGTCCATTCCCCCTGCACTTGGAAGCTGTAGTGAACTACAGCTATTGAATTTATCTCAAAATGCATTACAAGGTTCTATCCCAAATTCAATTGGAGATTTACAAAGTCTCATGAACCTAGATCTCTCTTCCAACTCCTTATCAGGGACGATACCAATTACTCTCAAGAAGTTAAAGATGCTTCAATATTTGAATTTGTCTTTCAATAATCTCACAGGGGAAATTCCAAAAGGAGGGTTTTTTGGAAATAGAACAACTGCCATGTCCTTAGTTGGAAATCC
>LPNX010634466.1:17096-28694 GCA_001517045.1 Pseudotsuga menziesii
TGAATTCATTGGTTAATTTAAAGCACATGTTTTTATTTTGGATGAATTATAAGGTCATCACTTGGAAACATAGGATTTATTTTCCCCATAGGCCCCTCTTCCTCTTCCCCTCTATTGGAATCTTATCTCCTCTAATGGAATCATATCCCCTCTAGTGCTCTTTACACAACCATCTTGGACCATTTTATTTATTTCCAACATAATATTTACATGCATTTTGAATTGGCATGATAAGACATCCATAGGGTCCAAATAAATATATATACATCATACCCGCCTATCCATTCACTAGTCGGGCCTTGGCCTTGAGCTTCACACTAGGAATCCATATTAGCATATTTACATCATTTACATGATTTTTATTAAATACATTCCAAGTCAAAATTGGGGGTATTACAATCTCCCCCTTGTAATAACATCGTCCTTGGTGTTTGCTCAAAATAAGAACAAAAATGGGTATTCCTCTTTCATGGAATCCTCCAACGCCCACGTAGCCTCATCGAGTCCGAAGTGCTTCCATTGCATCTTTACATGTATGATGGCTCAGTTCCATAGCAATGTTACCTTCTTGTCTAGTATGCATAGTGGCTCGGTTTGGAACTCTCCCTTGGGTTCCACCTGAATCACATTGTTAGGATCATGTACATATTTCTTAAGCAAAGAAACATGAAAAACATTATCACTCTAGTATTAGTAGGCAATGCAATTCTCTATGCAATTGGCCCTATTCTTTCAAGCACTTCAAATAGCCCACAATATCTTGGTGAAAGCTTGGAACAACTTCCAATATTCAAGGAACTCTTCCTTTCCCTCACTCTAAGGTAAACATGATCCCCAACACTAAATTCTCTATGGATCCTATTCTTATATGCATAGCTTTTCTGTCTATATTGGGTCGCCTTTAAATTTTGCCTAATTTTTGCAACCTCTTGTTTCATTTATTTAATCAATTATGGTCCAAATACAATTATGTTTACTGGATTGTCCCATGTAACTGGTGTTCTACATTTTCTTCCATACAAAGCCTCAAATGGACTCGTGGCTAACAAAGACTGCTACCCAGTGTTATATGCAAATTATACCAAGTGTAAATAATCTTCCCACTTTGATTGATTTGTCCATAACATACATGTGAATCATGTCCTCAAGAATTTGATTCACTCTTTCTGATTGCCCATCTGTTTGTGGATGGTAGGCAGTGCTAAAATTCACCTGTGTACCCCATTCTGCAAAAAGAACTTTCCAAAAATTGGAAGTAAATTTTGTCTCTATATGAAATGATTACCTTTGGAAATCCATGCAATCTAAAAATTTCCCTCATAAAAAAATATTTGCAATGGCATCTTCTTTATATGTAGATTTGACTGGTATAAAGTGTGCTAAGTTTGACAATTTATCCACCACAACCATGATGGAACCATGCTGCTTCACAGACATTAGACAAATGTAATAAAATCCATGGAAATCATTTCTTGTTTCCATTCCATAATTGGAAAAGGGTGCAACAAACTTGTTGGGTGTTGATGCTTAACTTTTACTTTCTAGCATTTCATACATGTAGAAATATACTCAACAATGTCTCTTTTCATTTTTGGCAAAAAATATTGCTTCTTGGATGTAGAAATTATTTTATGATATCCTGGGTGAGCAGAATATGGAATTTTATGGATTTCATCCATACCAGTTTTCCTCAAATCCACCACATTTGGAATATAAATTCTATTTTTATAAACAAAAAGTCCATCCTCTTCCAAATGATAACCTTCATAAATCTTTTCTAAATTATGTTGTTGTAATTTACCTTTTAATTGCACATATAATTCATATTTAGTAAGAGAAATAACATTTTTTTTGCCTTAAATCTGATTGGCAAAAACTAATGGCTGTCACATGCATATCTTGCACCTTTTTGCTGAGTGCATCAACCTCTTTGTTTTCCTTTTATTTTATGTGTTTAATTTCAAAATCAAACTCATGTAAAATCTCCAACCACTTAGATTTCTTGGAATCTAATGTTGGCTGCTCAAATAGATATTTCATACCACAGTGGTATGTTCTTAATTAAAATTTTATGCCCATTAAGTAGTGTCTCCACATTTTCAAAGCATGTATTATGGTTGTAAGTTCCAAGTCATGGGTAGAATAATTATTTTCATGCTCCTTTAGTTTCCTAGATTCATAACATACCACATAATTGCCTTGCATAAGTACTCCTCCAAGTCCCTGTTTGAATGCATATGTACACACCACAAAGTCCTTTATTCGGTCTGCAATTTTCAGAATTAAATCACTTGTGAGAAGCTTATTCAACAACTGGAAGCTTTCTTCACATTTATGTGTCCATTCAAATTTGATTCCCTTCTTTTGAAAATAGGTGATTGGGTGTGAAACCTTGGAGAATACTTTAATGAACCTCCTATAATAACCGGCAAGACCCATAAAATATATCACGTCTGTTACATTATTTGGAGTTGGAAAATTCATAATGGATTCAATATTTTTTGGATCAACTGATACTCCCTCCTTTGAGATAACGTGATGCAAAAAATGAATCTTGTTTTGGTAAAATTCACATTTACGTAGCTTTGCATACAACTTATGCTCTCTTAGCAATTGTGAATCAATTCTCAAATGTTCTTCATGTTCCTCTTCATTCTTATAGTAAACATGAATGACATCAAGAAATACAAGAACAAACTTGTCCAAATACCCACTGAAAAGACTATTCGTGGGACATATGAATGTAGCTGGTGCATTAATGAGACCAAATGGCACCACTACAAATTTGTAGTGTCCATACCTTGTTCTAAAGGTTGTCTTGTGAATGTCTTCTTCCTTTATTCTCACTTGATGGTATGCAGATAATCAATCCGAGAAAACAGGTACTTTTTTTACACTGTCACTTTATTCAGTTGTTTGTAAAACCCGAGTGGTCCATCTTTCTTTTTCACAACTAGTACCAATTCTTCCCATGGGGACACACTTGGCCTTATATACTTATTTTCTAATAATTATTGCAATTGAATTTTAAGCTCCAACAACTTTGGTGTACTCATCTTGTAAGGTGTCTTAGACACTGGTGCTGCTCCTAGAACAAGATCAATTGTGAAATCAATGTCCCTCTTTGGAGGAAGTCCCAGCACTTCTTCAGGTAACACTTCCTTGAATTCTTGTAGCACATGATGGGCCTCTAATTTGGGAATTTCATTCTTTGTTTTATCCAAAACATGGGCTGCATATAGTTAGCAACCTTTTCTACAAAATTTCTTCAACTGCATGGTTGAAATATGCCTAACAGAAATTTCCTTTTGAATTCCTTTTACAACCCTTTGGTTTCCTTCATCATCAATGCACTTAAATTTTTTGTTGCAACATTCAAGTTCAACTTAGTGTGCTTCTAACCAGTCCATTCCAATAAGAATGTCATATGTACCAAGTGGTAGAATATTCAAATTTGCACAAGTGGACAGTCCACCCGTTTCTAATGGACATTTCTCCACCAACTCAATAATGTTTCTCTTAGTAGGATATGGCTAATTGGACCAACCATGATTTATGATTCTTGGTTTTCTTAAAAGAACAAATCTCAACAGCTTTAGATATATCCACCGACCTAGGAATTGTCCTAGGAATTATGGATAAATCCACTGTCCTAGGAATTGTCCTAAGAGAGTTTGCATGAAGTCTTAAGTCAACATCCATGTGGATGCTATAAGGTTCATATTAATCTCTCTTTAAGTATATCTCAATGTAAGAAATAGGATTATACCCATCCATATCTAATTTAGGTAAATTAGTTATAACATTGTTTATACTATAGTTGCCATGAAATTGTTATATAAAATAAGCATGCATGTCAAACTAAGTTGCAAGTATTATGGGTGAAAGGTTTGGCAAGCACACTAGAGACACATTTTAACATGGCATTTTTTTGGTAGACTAAATTGATAATGGAAGTGTATTGATTGTCAGACCTTATAAATGCTAGGATTTTTTTTTGAGACTTATGAGGGTATTATGTGTCGTGCAAACCTCCTCACATATTCTTGAATCTTGTTGCCCAGTCCCTTAAGAAGAGCCCTAAATGATGTTGTGGGACATCTTATTGCAGTGGATATTTTTTTACCAAGTCCAATTGATCCCCTAATTTGCTCAAAACTTGTACCAAGTTGAAGTTGTCTTTGTTTATTTAGAGAATCCAATAAACTTGGCATGGATTTACAGTATCCTTGTGTTGAGTGTGGTACTCCTATGCATCAAAATATTCCTTACTACTACAATTATGTGAGTAGTAAAATGAGTATGATTTTGATGGAGGTACAAAGTGCCATTCAGTGAGTCACTACCCACTACAAGAATTGCAATTACATTGATGGTAAGTAATGTGGTAGCAACACTGCTCTACTCTAAGCAAATAGATAATCTAATGTAGTTGAGGCAAAGAAACTGTTATCTTCTAATAATCCTTTTGAATGCTTCATCCTATAGTAATTAAACTAATTCTTTAACAGAGTAAGTTAGTAAACAAAGACCTTACCTGAGCTCTGCTTCTCTCTAATGAGTTTTAGCTTACTTACTTTGGTTTTATTGCCTCTCTTACAAGAAGAACAAGTCTCTTTTTCAAGCATCAAATTCTATGGCTTTAAGTTATGCATCCTTAGAAATACTGAAAAATCATAAGCATCACGCATGCAGGTGCCTTGAACCCGCAAACCATCGGTGTAAACCCACAAAACATCCTTAACCAACACACTCTCGGTGACCTCAAGCTCCTCTTGGGAAACCTCGTCATATTCATGCACGCACCTGCAAACCATTGGTGTAAACCCACAAAACATCCTTAACCAACACACTCTCGGTGACCTCAAACTCCTCTTGGGAAACCTCGTCATATTCATGAAGATTCGTTACCTTGGCATTTACCGGGTCCTTGGACAGAATAAGCACCCCACTTGCGAGCGCCCTGAACCCATAAACCCTCGGTGTAAACCCTTCGACAAGATAAATATTCAAACATGGCAATGGGTATGCCCAATCTTCTTGGTTAATTTTTTTTCCTATTTTCTATTTTGGTGGCTTAGGGTTTTGTCTTAGACATATTCACTCAGTTACAAGAGCTCATAAGTCTAGAGAAGAGGATTCCATAGTGTGTAATGGAGATGAGGTAATGTGTGGTAAGGGTTAAAGGAAAATGACACCCTCTTTACACATCCGTGAAAATGTGGACTTGAGTAAATGGGTTTTAGAGATTCAAGAGACTAAGAAGTCCAGGATTTGACTGGGAATGTTCCCCACATCAGAGATGGCTCTCAGTAGTCGCATGGTCTCACTGTCTTTAGGAATTCTTCTGGGACTTGATGTAATTGGCATACCTCATACTAACATCAAATATTCTAAGAAATCTAGTCATGGGAATCAAGATAGTGCCTTGTTTGGGAATGTATCCTATCTTCAATGGTAGATTGACCACTCTGTAGAGGAAGAATCTGCAACAATATAGAGGGTTAGCTGCGGGACCTATGAGGTTCCTCTGCAAGAAGGTAATAGGAACCAATTTAGGGACCAAAAATTTGGCTACAACATCCATGGAAGGAGGGAAGCCCACAATCATCACTAATGCAGAGGGACATCAAAAGGCCCTTTTGTACATTTTTATGTTTCTGCTTTGATGTTCCTGCCATTTGTAATTGCATCATCCCCGTTCGAATATAGTCATTTCTGAAAATGGCCATGATAATGAGTGAAGTAGATAGATTGACCAATCGACGACCAAATCAGAGAAAAATAGAAAATCGACCATCAAATAGGAGGAAAACATGTTAATTATCGCAAAAATAGTATGAATACATGTGTCAGGTTTCTATTCTCCAGACTGACGAGGAATCTTCGAGACTTCATCTCCACTACGTAATGCCTCCGCCGTAATTAAATCCACATTGATCAATGTTTATATGTCCCATTTGAAAACCGTTTGATGTTTAAAACTTAATATAATGTAAATGCTACATGAAAAATTAAATTAATACTTTATTATCAAAGCACTTTGCCTATTGAAATTCAAACTTTCATATAAAAATATTGTTTACTTCAGCATAAATATATAATATTAATCATGAATATATATATATTTAAGTGCCTTTATCAACGTAAGGGATTCGATTTCTAAAGGAACTATGAACTGCCCATTATGTTTGTTGTAATATACTTTCCATATTCACTAAACAATTTATACACCTAAACCATAAATCAAAGAAAGCAAATACATCAATAACAAAGTCTCCTATATATAGTAGAGCCCTTAACAATAAATTTTGTGAAAATAAAAAGACCGTAACAAGCTTTCCAAATTTAAAATCTAATATGATAGGTGTTGATTTTTAACTAGAAGAAATGTTGTGGAATGCTTGAGATATCTAAAATTAGTTTTTACTTCATTTAAATATGTGCAACAACTATTCTCAATTGTGCAACGACTATTAACCATTGTTTCTATCTCTTATATCTTATAGCAACAACTACTTGCAACGTCGAGGGAATCGCCACTTCGCAGCTCTTGTTATATCTAGCCTTCATTAATATCTCATTATTATAGTATTAATTTAAACATGTAATATCCCAAATACTGATATTCTCTAATTTTCTATGATAGTGTTGACTCGCACACTTAACCTCATACAAATTTGCAAAATAATTGTGCATGCAAACTCGCCATGCAAAAATGCCCTAAAATATAGTGAAATTAGGGTTAGGGTTTTGTAGAGAGAAATTAACACTTAACACTGATATTTTGGCTAATAATGACTCCAAAGATAGCTTCATGCATAAGGATCTAGATGGGTGGTCTAATAATGCTCTTTTCCTCCGGTGTTATCGCCCTGCAGTATCGTAAAAACCCTCCAGACTGAAGTTGACATTTTTTTAGGAGGAGAGGTCCATCCAGGCTGAAAATTTGTGATCTTGTTCACCTGATGATGTCGAAGAGATAGAATGACACATGCAAAGATTTGGCAGCCTCTAAGTGCCCTAGTGAATTGATCTGTGGTTCTGCTGCTCACGGCCTACCAACTCTCTTTTTGCTGATAGATGCTCCAGATGAGCAAAATGATGGCTGATAATCAATGTATGCTGTAGGATAGGCGTGCTTAGAAAGAGGAAGATGACATGCAGAGGAAAGAATGGGTTTTGTGGTCCCAACGAATCCTTTTGTGATTTCCCTGCTACTTCCAGCTACAAACGTGGATCTGCCAATAAACCTTTGAAATGTGTTGGATCTCTGAATACTGAAATATATGATGAATGATATGGATAAACCTGGATGATCTATCCCAATAGGATACTAGGGTATATATCTCACTACCAAACCCTCGTTAGCTGAAGACACCGTCTCCAACCCCAATTGCCGTGGCTGCACGCTGTGCTGCTGCTCAAAACTCCAAAATCAATCAACAATAACAATAGATATCTCCTTTAGTCCCATAACCCTTCTTAAATATATCCTTATGGAATTTTAGGGTTTGCATGTCACTTTTAGGGTTTATGCTCACTTTTAGGGTTTGCATGCCACTTTTAGGGTTTATACTCACTTTTGCATGCATGCAATTCTAATTTCAAGTTGACTTTAATATGGAAGAAATAAGGCCTGCATGCTGTGCATGCTTTATGATAATAACTCTGATGGCCCTCTTTACTATACTAATGACTGAATAATTTTCCTAATGTGCTCCTGGTATTAAAGGTCCTCAGTCAATCCCTATTTATCGAAAACAGAACATTACAAAACCATCAAAGACATTGCTGGTTTAACTTCATCTAACCCAAGTAGTTTAAATGTGTAATGAATTATAATCCATTTTTTCAGCCAATCAAAAGCATGAGAGAGGAAATGGATACTTTTAACCTAAAATCTTGCTATAATCATTTTGAATTAATAACGTTAAAGATATTAATGTTATTCATTAATATCTTTAATTCTTGAAAAAACATACAATAGGTGTTGAATTTGCATAATCTTGGTGCTCTTAAGGTATTTGAGGATGCATAAATCCATTTATGCATTCAAAAACATGATTGGGGCACTTAGAAAATCAGATTTTGTAAAAAACAATTAGCCAAATTCTAATAAAAATAACTGATAAATAAAAGAACTCTAACATTTAAACAACTCCTTTAATGATAATCATAAAAATAAAAATAATAAGTTTTGATTTTTTTAATTAAAAAATAATTTTATCTAAACTAAAATTAGAATTACAATTTTAATTGTTGCAAAAATGAATGATAACGTTTAAAAAATACTTCGAAGCTCGAACATGATTTTTGGATAAGTTTTTCCGTCTTGGATATTCTTAAGAGCTTGACATTTTAGAGATTTACACCAAAAACTATTTGTTATAAAGTCGTTTCTTTGCACACACCTATTCTTCTTCCCCTAAAAATAGGTAGGATGAACTTCTTCATAGGCTCTATTAGCTAATGAGAAACATACGACTATTTCCCGCCATTTCTGCATGCGGTGAGGAGCATGGGGAGGTGTCACTTCACCATCGTATTGTATCGTGTGTGGAAAAACAAGAACGAATGTGTTTCATGCTTTCCCTATGTCTACCCTCATATCTGTCACTTCCCCAACAAAATATTGATCAATGAATTCGTTTTTCTCATCCATGGAATTCTAGGACGACGAAGGGGAAGATTATAGCCCAGATTATTGCAGTAACAGCAGAGTAAGCCCTACAATGGAGATGAAAGAAGTTGTTCGGCATCGCAATTATGCCAAGAATGGACTAACCAACCCTTTTCTAATATCACAATCCCAATCCCTTTTCTAATATCACTAAACCTATAGGAAGTTACATGGAAACACCATTAATATAAATTTGAGATGAGAAATATGCGAGGGAAAATTCATTGGACCAAGGAGAGAGGGGATCCTCTGAATTCTATCGTGAATCTCTTCTACCATTCGTGGTTAAATGGAAGAATAATATTCTATGTTGCACAAGTTTCTGAAACTAGGGAACGTTGGGAGTGTGGGTATGGGTATTAGATATATCTAGAGGTTTTCTGCAAATTTGTAGGAAATGGCAAGTTAGGAACTACATGATTAATATATATTAAAAAAATATAAAAAAATTAATGCTTAAGGATAAGAATTGATTTGTCGTTGATAAATTTAAATTATACTATTATTAAAAATTATATTATTATGCTAAGTAACATAAATTTTAATCAAAGCAAGCATCAAGGTTAAAATTAACAAGTACAAATTTATAATATTATTCACAATTCAATCAAACCACAGGTAAAAATATCATCTTCAATAACTGTGAAGATCAAATTCTTCAACATGCACTAATGGACAACACTGATGTCTATGGAATCGCCATACTTGTGGATTAACATATTGTATATGAAAAAATATGTCTCGCATTTCCTTCCTCTCATCTCATTTAACAATTGCCTAGCCTCATCCAATCTATCAACATTAATGCAAAGAGTATCCATCAATGTAGTGAAGGGCATAACATCTGCCTCATAGTGCACAGTCCTCTGTGTTCACTTGTTTCAATATCCCACACGCTTCATCCACTTTCCAGTTGTCCCAAGAAATTTTATGTGGATTATGAAGGTGTAAACATTGGGCTTCAAGACCAATCATTGCATTTCTATAAAAAAAATATGTAATATCAAAGGATATTTGAATTACCAGATATTATTTTGCAAATATTCTTGATACCAAGACATGAGAACTACCTACAGTTTGTGCACTTATAGGGGGAATCCTTGGTTAGGAATTCATTAAGGAAATTCCTTTGTAGAGTGATAATCATTTGGGATTGGAAACCATAAGCCGACAAGTTTAAATATCATTTATACATTTCTCCATGGAATGTGTGAGGTTTAAATATCATTTACACATTTCTACATGGAATAATTAAAAACAAGGAACTAAATGGTGTCTCTATACATTTGAGTTAGGCACAAGAAGAGGCTAGTTTTGACTCAACTAGCTCCTAGAATATTTCCTAAAGTCATTCATTGTCTACCAATACGGTTGATTGTTGAGAAATATGCATTGACTACAAATGAATAAGAATTTATAAACAAATTGTAGTTGGATGATCCAAACCTTTCACACCATGCGATATTTTTTGACAATATACTTGCAGCCATATTTGTTACGAAATATAATATATTTCATGCTAAGGAAACATAAAAGTTGTGTTTCACCTAGTTACTTACAAGTTAACCCATGCATCCATGATAATTCAGTTTTTAGAAAATCCTCCTAGTTTTGCTTCAATTCAAGTTCAAAATATTGATGAATTGATATAGTTAAATTCATGTTATTCTCCCATTTTAAATCAACTTGAATCTACATATATGAAGAGTATTATGAAATGAATTGCAGGTTGCTACTCACACTGCAAGATGCATCATCTCACAGGTTGTGTCTTACGATGTTGGTTGCTACTCATAATATTGGGTGTTGCATAAAACCTGAACTATGGTTACTTAAAATTACTCAATGCTCAAGGAACCTCGTTCACACTAACCTCAAGCCACACTCACAACTGTTCCCTACCTCTCACACTCACAATGCTACTCACTCACACAAAACCTTATCAAATTAGAACAAGATGGCAAACCAAATTAAACTTAGAAATGTGAATGATTGATGAAAAGGGTGTCATGCCCCAATTTTTGCTAAATTCTTTCCTATCTTTGACTATGGTAGTAATAGAATATAAGCCATCATGAAGCCTTCTTCCATGCATTTTTACTCCATATCTTACCTCAAAGCAATATTAGGTAATCAATGATACAATAGTCATTATTTTATCATTTGAAGAATTGAATTTAGTTTTTGACTAACATATTTATGAAAAACAAAGTTGGGTTCCTTCAAAAAGAAGTGATAAATGCCCAACCCTTGATCTAACACTCGTTTCGGTACTTACACGGATGAAGATCATTGATTCTCATACTTCCAGGTCTTTTCAACCGATTTGGTGGCATGAGTTTTCTAAATTGAAGTATCAATATATATTTTGTTGTTCATGGCTCATGCCCAGGTTGCACATGTGGAAAAAATATCACAATTCAAAGGTGTTGTTAATGTTTCCTTCACTTTAATAGGAAGTAAAATTTGGGCTTCACTCTTGAACAAACAAAAAGGAATATCACAAAACCATTGAAAACCCACTTCTGAAATGGAATCATTTACCTTGCTTATGGACTGTTTTCAAAAATTCTCAATGGGTTAGGAGAAATCCTTGCCTGATTAGAGGAGAATTCTTCATAATATTGTTGTAACCAATTTTCAAAACGTCCAAGTCAGCTCAAAATAATCCATGAGGTTGGGGGACGCATTCCTTCAACATTTCTATCTAGAAATTTCTTTGAGAATATACTCAACATAATCAAAGCCTTTGATTATGCTCTAGATCTTGAGATTAGCTAACAAGCTAAGCTTGTTTTCATCATGGTCCTATTAGAAAATGTAAGCCTGCACCTAACACATGCAATCAATTAGAGTAGTGAATTATTAGTTAGTAAGGTAGAGTGGTGGGAGTAGGAGTAAGTTATAGTAGTTTG
>LPNX010634466.1:46638-65841 GCA_001517045.1 Pseudotsuga menziesii
CAATGGCCTATGGTTGGGTGGAACGTTGTAGTGAAACAGCTAGTTGCGGGGAAGCTTCTTCTCAAGAAAAGTATTCTTGTATTTAACTCTGAAATTATATTTGCTTCGTAAATTATCATGAACACATTGAATGCTTGAACATGATGAATGTTGCTCGTTTTATGGATATGAACATCATGAATGTGTTGAATGATGTTGCTTCCGATGTGTAGATTGCATTGTGCATCTGTAATTGTTTTATGTTTAATGCATTTTTATTGTTTATGCTCATGGGGCTTAGATTTCTCGATTAAATGATAGCAGTGCTGTTAGGTCGCGTTCTCTCAGGCGGGAGGGGACATAATAGTGTGGTATCAGAGAAATGGTTGCAGCATTGGGCCTCAACAGGCCATAAATAACAATTGACAGAGGTTAGATCACCCTTTGTGTTCAACCAAAAAAAAAACAGCAGACAAGATACATTTTCCAAAATTTCTCTAAGTGTGGAAATTTTCCCGTCGGCTCAGATTAGCCAAGTTGAGCCAACACATGTCGGCTGAGTTAGCCAAGTCAAGATGACGAGGCTTGCAGCTGATACATCTCAGCATGAAATTCTAAATTGAGCCGACGATGAAGAAAAATTTCTGGAATTTTTCTAAGCAATTTTAAGTTTCTGTGTTGGTTGAGTTAGCTGAAGTCGAGCCAATGCATGTCAGCATGAAAAGATGTTTTGACCCGATGCATGTCGGCAGGAAATTCAGAGATGAGCCAACGAAGTGGAAGAAAGTAAAATTTCTTGAAACTTTTTCAAAGTGTTTGGAAAATCGACAAAAATCAATGAATTTTGCCGATGTGTCAGAAGAAAACTTAGAATTTTTCCGACACATCAAAAATTTTGGCAAGTTTTGCCGATCGGAAGAAAACTTGGAAATTTTTCGACACGTCGAAAAGTTTGGCAATATTTCTCCAACACATCAGAAGGTTTGGTGAGATTTTTCTGATTGGAAGGAAAATTAGGATTTTTTCGATACGTCGACTGAGTTTCGCTGACGCACATCGAAAAACTTAGGAAGTTTTAGTCAAAACATGTTTAGTGGAAAGTCAAAAAAATTTCGACACATTGACCAGATTGGAGAGTTTTTGCTGATTGAAAGAAAGTTTGAAATTTTTCTGACACAGCAAAAGGCACAACAAGTTTTTTCCGATCGGAAGAAAGTTCAAAATTTTTCTGACATGGCATAAGGCTCAACAAGTTTTTGTCAATCTGAAGAAAGTTCGAAATTTTTTCGACACGGCGGAAGGCTCGACAAGTTTTTCCTGATTGGAAGAAATTTCGACCCACAAGGGGGAAATCCCCCTTGAACCCCGTTGTCCCCCTGAGACAGTCATCATTGCAGAAAGAAAACTACAATAAGAAGGAGTGCTAATTAGTAGAATTGCTAAACTTAACAACGGACAAAATGTACCAATCTTGACTGTTCATGCCTGCAAGAAGCAATTGGTAAGTAGTTTTTGAAATTCTGAGACTGACTAACAAATGGTGTTGTTAACACATTTCGCAGAGTCATAGCGCATATTGAAAAGTTGGACTTGGTCTGACTAAGAGGGTCAAAGAATATCAATGCCAAGAATATTAATAGCATGGATGATGCACGGGATATTTGTGGACACGGGAAAGATGCTATGGGGGGGAATCCAAGAGATTCACAAGAGAGCAGAAAGCCACTCCAATGCTGGAGATGTGGAGGACCCCATTTGCACCAAAGTTGTCCACATGGGGAAGGGTATGTAAGGCCAACTTACAGTATCCAAGGTCATGGAACTAAAGCTGTTGGGAAGAGGGAATAAGAGAGTTCCCCAGATGCTGCAGCTACCATAAGAAGCCTGAGGGCAGAGTTGCAGGATTTCAAAGAAGCAAATAAGAGGCTGGTCAAGGCTCTGGTAGAGAAAAACCAGTTGACTACAACCATGCTACATAGTTTGGCAGATCTCCATAGGCAGATAAACTCTAGGCATCAATTAACAGAGGTAGAAGGGAGTAGTAGAAATTCGCACGAGAAGAATGAGAATCTTAACCCAAGGAAGAAAGGTTTTAAACCTCCTCACCTCCTGAAGCAGCAAAGGCAGCCCTCACAAGCTGTGATTGATCTGACCAGAATGATGAGGGAAAATCCAAAGGAACCTCTCAAATGTTTGGGATGTGAAGGACCCCATTTGCGTAGGAATTGTCCACTTGAGAATAGGAAAGAGGGTCAAGTCCGTAGCACCCAAGAAGCTAAAACTGTGGGTCAGGAAGAAGGGATCATTCCTAAAATTTGTGCAGTGTTAGAAGACCACCATGCAGGTCATAGCTCAACTATGGTGGAACTTGAGGGTCAGATTGTTGAACAAAATGTTTCTATTTTGATTGACCCTAGATCGACTCACAGCTATATCACCCGTGGACTTGTTGAGATGTGCACTTCGAAGAAGTTAAAGAATAGAAGATCATAGTTAGTCTAGCTAGCCACTGGAACTAAGAAGAAGATTAGTGAGGTGGTAAGGAAATTCCCATTGGTCATAGATAGGCTAGTCACGTATGCAGATCTGAATGTTCTACCACTTTGAGCCTATGGTGTCCTCATTGGAATGGATTGGATGGAAGAACATAGAGTGAAGCTTGATTGTTACAACAATACTTTTGAGTGCTTGGATGAAGAAGGAAACCTAATGGTTGTGAAAGGCTTTCCAAAAGTGATCTCTGGAAGGAAGTCTTTAACAATGCAACTGAAGAAGTTCTATGGGAAAGGTTGTAGAGTGTATGCTGCTCATGTTTTGGAGGCAGCAGAGTATGATACTCCCACCAATACAAAATGAGACATTAATTATTAAAATCCACTATAAACGACTATTTTTTAGTAGGCGACTAATAGTAGCTAATTTCCACTATCTTATAACTTGACTAACTTAGTCGTATTTCACTTAGTCCATTAATAGATTGATTTATTAGTCATTGATTTAGTCATTGATAGTCAAGGATTTAGTCATTGATTTAATCACGGATTTAGTCACTGATTGCAATAATTAATGACCAAATATATGACTAAATAAACTACTAGATGATAACATATTAATGACTAAGCTAAATACGACTAAACGTTGGTTGCGCTATAAGATACAAGAAATTAACTACTAATAGTCCTAAATATGTGAATTTAGTCATTTTTGTAGTCACAAATTTATGATATGGCACGGAGAAATAAAACCTCCAACTTCTTGCCTATAATTAGGCAGGTGCTCTACCATTGAGCTAGCACCCTTTAAGAAGTTGTTATTACTCGATAATTGTTACAAAGAGAAATTCCTATGGCTTGGGGTACCACAACAGACAGCTTGACTCCAGAAATCAATCCTTTCCAATATGCAATAGAAAATAAATGTCTAACACTAAAGGATCAGGCCTCATACCTTGTTTTGGACGGTTGAAGTAGATCCCCGTTGAGCTTTCCAACTTCATCTTGAATTGATAAATTTCTTCCTCAACAACAAGTAAACAATACAAACATATTATATATCATGGTGTTAGACCTATTCTAGCATATATAATCAACAATGTATAAGCATTTGAAAACATCCCATGGATAATATATTCATTCAAACACACATTATTGGACAGGAAAAGATATTTCCATTAATATAAATCAGAGATTATAATAGATACAACCTCTGTTGGCACGTCTGTGAACTGGAGAAATGGAATCCCCCACTTGGGCCTCCACCACCTCAATCCTCCATCTCTCGATAGCAAGCTCACAAGAAAAAGGAAAGCTTGGGAAGAACACAAAAGTGCTCCAAGGGACAAAGGGATGTAGACTCAAGCATAAGTTCCGTCAACAATGGACTATAGTTTCTTTGCTCTCGATTCTCTCATATGCCTTCAATGTACCATAGAGTTCCTTATATATCTTTTCAAAGGGGTAATGAAAGGTCGAATCTAAGCGATATCAAGGCATAGGGAAGGCCAGGAGTCAAGTGAGTCAGATCCATGTTAAGGAAAACTCCAAAAGGATTTGGATTTTGTACACATCCTGATGTACGCGGTTTTACGGGTCAAACCCACGTATATATGCGATTATAGGTTTAAAAGTCGTGTGTATCATTTTTCATATGTTTTTAAGGATGATCAAGGAAACATCAAAGGACAAAAAATGGTCCACGGGGTCTAAGGAGTCTGCACCGGGACAGGGGAAGGCCATACAAAGTGTGATTCACCTGGAGTGGTAAAATCAGCTATAACAGATGCCCCCTAATGTGTGAGGTCAGAGGGGTCATATGATGGCCGAAATACATTATAAGTCCATCCTAGAAGTAGAGTGATGAAGGATCCCAAATGGAATACCAGCCACCCAATCAACATAGTACAATGATACAACTCTGCATATAACTGTAAATACATATAGCAGTCCCGGATACATAAGAGTACAATGGCCATGAATAGGAATGATACAAGATATCACATAAGTGTTCATCACCATGTACAATATACATAGATCAGAATCTCCATGATGAATATATACAAAGGATCATGATATCCATAATGGCTGAAGATATTTAATAGATCAAGATCTCCATAGTGGCTGGAAATGTCTGACATATACTGGAATCAATTCATGAGAGCTGAAATCTCATGAACACTGGCACGATCAAGGAGGTATCATATAAGAGATGCCGCCAATCTGGAAAGTCTTCTACACAAACTGCTACGAGTACATGTCCTACTATGTGAATAGAGGTGTCGAGGTCGAACATAGTAGTCCATCGTCTGATTACCGGTCATTGATGTATACCGTTAACAGACGTGAGATCACCCACCGATAATGAAAATGGGAATCAAGGTACTAGAGTGCAAACTAACAAGTGTGAATAAATGTGTTGAGGTCGAACACTTGAGAGGATCCATCGATCAGGGGACATTGATGTATTCCCAAAGACTGTCGATGGTGAGAGAACCTGCCAGTAATGACTGCAAGTCCCAAGGAACTCAAAATGACTCTAGATTCCAATCCTAGAATAGATGATCTGAAGTCGATGGGATGAAGTCCACTAGAAGGAGGGCATTAAGGTATCCCCCATCATCCAACATGAGGTACTCAGCAAAGCTGTATAATGTGGAAGGACTTGATCATAAGGTACAAGAACTAGTAACTGTACTGGGAATGGCCGACATGCAAAGTCAAGATAACTAAAGAATGGTCGACTCAGGCTTCAACTTCCTTCGAACAAGAGCATAACTCCATATGGTGACTGAATGAAGGCAGCATAGAGTTGATATACAAACTGGGACATCTCTGCGACATAGGAGGCATCGACAAAGGATCCATGGGGACTGGAAGCTTAACCAGTTGGTGGAGATAAACTTAGATAAACGAGTACAGCTCCTAAAGTCAAACTATAAACCCAACCAATGGATGTGGTATACAGTGCTCTGTTCGAAGGCGACACAACTCGATAGTTGCCAAAGATAACATCTTTCCTTGTCTGGCTTTTTGGTTTTTTGATTTTTTTGGACTTTTTCAATTATTTAAAAAGCTTGAAAAAGAATAAAATTGCTTTATAGTTATAGACTAGGAGGAGACGAGTGTCATAAGGCAAATCAAACTAGTTCCAAATAGTGGAACATACCAATGATAAATGCAAGGATACATGTGTAGGATATCGACACTCAAGGGAAAATCCCCTCCCGGTAAAAAGGGAAACAAGCTGCGAAGGATTAAAAAATGGCTCTACATGGCTAGACATGAGACAAGCTCGAGCTATATGGCTGAAATGCAATGTTAGGGAAGCCAGCATAAAGCTCAATAAGGAAAGAAAAGCTCATGATAATTCATTCACAACTTGTACATACTCGTGTACATATGCGACTGTTTTGAAAACACTCGCGCATGAGGCCGCACATAAGGTTTTTTCAATAATCTAATGGGCAAATTTGCAATTTCTTGTGCAGGATGGTCCTAGAGTGGAGAGAGCGTGAACATGGTGAGGTAGAGGAGGCAATAAGGGCCAATCTAATGGCTCAACAAGCTCTGCATGCATGTGGACTCTATAAGTTTTGGTGTCTTGGTGGCTTGATAGCCAAACCAAGACTATTGCAGATGCTGGTGGATTACTGGGATCCAGACTCTGAGTCCTTCCAGATAGATGGGATGTCCCTCACTATAGAGGTGGAGGACATATACTTCATTACTGGGATTTCTCGACGAGGGGAAGTAGTGAACCTTCGTTCTTGTGGTGGGCCAGGAGGTGGCTTGGCTATCGACACGTACATTGCGGTGTACTGCTATCCAGACACAAAGAAGGTGGGGAGTCAGGTCCCTACCAACGCTATATAGGTGCTGGGAATAAAGGCCATACTATTGACATTGGGTAGGATAGCAGGCTTGGAATCAATCCACTAGGCCTCGTGGCCTCTGATGTTCTATGCAGTGGAGTGCATGAGACCCACGATTTATGACTGGAGCACTACACTACTAAGCAACATGAAACATCAGCTCAGTGAGTGTAAGGTAGGCAGAGTGCAGAACTTTGGGTTCAGCAGTATATTGAGCATGTTTTTCTTTGAGCGTGTTCCAGGATTGAGCCCCAGAGTTGACGTTCCTCTTCATGGGGTTCGAGATCCGGCCCAACGACGTTGGGAAGATGCGATGCGCAGACTGGGGGGAGGTAGGGTGGCTAACCCCTATCCAGCTGAGTTCTTTCCGTGGTGGTGACAACAAATAGTTGACATCGATAACTACCCCTACGGGGGGATATATTTCTAGGGGGACCCAAACATGCCGCTACCACCAGGATCGGCATATGGCGATATAGGTAACAAATCTCGACCCTCTATTTTTAAAATTTTTGAGTTATTTAATTTTTTGTGTTTTCTAATTATATGGAATCAAAAGACATATTTTTGTGTGACAATACATAGTGACATCTACCATTTTTGTGCAGATGTGGGACCATGGTGGTTGGAAGGATTCCCTCATCACAGACGGAGGGGAAGAGGAGATGATATCACGGGTGTAGATGCGGAGCGGATGCTCCAGATCATTCATACCAATTTTGTGAGGCTAACACATAGGGTTCCCATGGCGCAAGTCGAGGACTTTCCTAAGGCTATGCAGCACCAGGTGGTGGGTGTACCATGAGCATGGGTACAATTATTTCGACGGCTAGCTACAGCCGTAGTGACCTTCCATGATCCCAACCCTCCTCCTCCTCCACAGGATTAGATACCTGGGAGTCTATACATTTTGTATTACTGTGTATTATATGTTGGTGGCTTGAGAGCCCCAATTTTGTATCGTGACACTCTGTATTATCACATTTTGGATGTTTATATATAAAAAGTTTTATGGTGATCGGTTTATTTATTTACATGTGTAAAAATTGTGTTTGTGATGAATTTATTGTGAATGAAACAAATGCCAATCTAACACATAGTTAGCATATGAGTCAACAACTTGATTATTAATTCTTGGAATGTGTATGTATGTTATGTTGTCAAATTTTCCTTCTAATAATCTCACATGTAAGTATCTTCTTAATAACGTCAGTTCTCTAACCTGGTACAAACCATTAAGTTGTGACACCACTAACTCTGAATCAAGACGTACCTCAAGAGAGAGAACGCCATGTGAAATGGCATCTCGTAGAAGCTCAATAACAGCAATATATTCAACAACATTGTTGGATGATGGCCGCAGACATACGCCTCCTAAAGACAATACCTGACCCATAGGAGTATAAATCACCCAAGCAGTAGAAATTGAGTGTTGAGTGTGACAGCTTGCACCATCCGTGAATCCTATGTAGGTGGAAGATTCCATTGACATCTACCAAAAGAAACAGAAACTAATCACAAACCCGATCACCATAAGAAAAATACCTAACTATGCAAAATTGTACACTAATATACAATAACCAGCCTTGGCTGAAAATCATGCATAGTACTTCTTGAGATAGAGCCCATTTCTAGGTTCCGCCAAGGCTGTTCCTTCGTAATCCACTAAATCATAAGCACCCTTCTCTAACACATGTTTGACCACATAAGGACCCCGCCACATAGGATTAAATTTTCCTGCCCCCAAGGGTTCTTTCGGTTGATCCCACAAAAGGACCAAGTCTCCCTCACTAAACCTCTTTGGACAGACAGACTTATCGTACTGGACCTTTACGCGACGTTTATTGACTTCTAGAGCCACCAAGGCATCCCGACACTGCTCATCAAGTTGCTCAAGGTGGACCAAACGCTCCTCCAATGGTGAAGTGTCTGGTAAGATTTATACAGCTAGCTTCAAGGAAGGAATATTGCATTCAACCGATAATATCGACTCCACTCCATGTACAAGTTGATATGGAGAAAAACCCGTGGTAGTCTTAACAACGGTTCTATATGCCCACAAAGCAGGATATAACATGATGTGCCAATCATTCTTTCTTTGTGCGATGGTTCATTAGAGAATGGATTTGAGTGATTTATTCACTGCTTCTACCTGTCCATTCACTTGAGGGTAGTAAGAAGAGGAATGCTCTTACTTGTACCCTAACTTTGATGCCAACCCTTCCATCATATGGTTCTGAAAGTGCGAGCCATGGTCAGTGACAAGATCTTTCAGAATTTTGAACTGGGTAATAATTTGGTTGAATACGAAGTGGGTGTTTGTCTCACCATTAGATTTAACTATAGGCATAGCCTCAGCCCATTTCGTGAAGTAATCAACACCCACTATGATATGATGGTTCCCCCCAGCCGAAGCTGGGTTGCAATCCATAAAATCGAGCCCCCACTTAGTGAAGGGACCGACGGTGATAATGGGATGTAACGGGGTAGGTTTCAAGCACATATTACGTGTGAACACCTGGCAAGGGTGGCACCTCTTGACCACATCTACAAAATCCTTAAAGATCGATGACCAAAAATAACTCGCTCTTAAGATCTTTTGAGTTGTAGAAAGCCCAGATAAATGACCACCACACGCCCCTCCATGCCAATCATTCAGCACTACCTCAGCCTCTTCATGATTTAAAAAAAGTCGTAAAATACAATCTACCCCACGGTGGTACAAAGTGTTATCCACTATGAGGTGGTTCTTAGAGACACGACGTAATCGTCGTCGTTCATCTCATGAGAGGTGAGTAGGGGTATTCAATGTTTGTAAATATATTATGATATCCCCATACCATGGGTCTAAAGTTGAGATTAAGAAGATGTGTTCATCGACAAATGTATCTTCATAAACCAACTCCTCCGCCTCGCTTGGGAAATCTGATATAAGCTCTGCAAAAATTAAATACTTCTTCGATTTTACCGAAACAAATTCAAGATCAAATTCTTGCAGAATGACAATCCATTTATTATATTTTCCCCTAATCATAATTTAAGTGAGGATGAATTGAAACAGATTGACATGGGCTACAACCAAGGTCTAGCGAAGGAGAATATAATGTCTCAACTGCTGAATCGCATGTACGATAGCTAATGCAAGCTTCTCGACATAAGAATAACGAATCTCTGCATCAATGAGGTTCCAGCTCAGATAGTATATGACATGCTCTTGGAGCTCCTCATCCTCTTGAACCAAAACCATACCAATCGTCTCCATGGACGCAGCCACATAAAGTATAAAATCACGGCTATAGTCTGGGGGATTAATCACTGGGGCCGATGCTAAGGCTCGCTTGAGTGAATCAAAGGACTCCTGGGCTCTCTCATCCCAACAAAAGGTGGTGTCCTTCTTCAATAGACGCATGAAGCCTCTAGTCAAATTAGCAAAGTTGACAACAAATATCTGTAAGAAGTTTTCCATGCCTTGCAAACATTAACGATGATGAATATTCTTCGGGGGAGACAACTGAAGTATTGCCTCAACCTTCAAAGGGTCGACTCTTATACCCTCTTTAGAAATGATGAATCCTAACAACTGACCTGACTTCACACAAAAGATGCACTTATGAGGATTTAACCTAACCAAATAATGCCGGCATCTTTCGAATACCAATCTCAAGTGATAGGGATGACGCATTCTCATACGAGAATGAGTAGCAAGGTCATCAAAAAATACTTCAATAATTGACTTGAGATCGTGGAAGATCAAGGTCATCGCCTGCTGAAATGTAGCTCCAGCATTTTTAAGGCTGAAAGGCATTTTTCGATATGCAAAAGTTCCCCAAGGACAAATAAATGCAGTCTTATGTTGGTCCTCAGGTTTAATTTGTATCTGATTATAACCGAAAAAGCCATCCATAAAGGAAAAAACCTCACTCCCTGCACACTCATCCAAAATATGATTGATAAATGGTGTGGGGAAATTGTCCTTAGGACAGGCACAATTCAAATCACAGAAATCGGTACATATGCGGATCACTCCCTGCTTCTTATCCACCAGAACGGGGTTTGAAACCCACTCCGTCAAGGGAATGGGATAGATAAAACCGGCTTTCAATAGTTTCTCTATCTCTGCCTTAATCGTAGGTGCTTTCCTAGGATTCACCGCACGAAAGCATTGTCGAATGGGATTAGCATTGGGATAAGTCTTAATCTCGTGTTCAACAATACGAGGGTCGATACCTGGCATTTCATCATAGGACCAAGCAAAAATATCACGGAATTCCTTAAATATCTCGGTGTATTCTAGAATATTAGCATGGGAACATTCTGCCCCAATATAGACAGTCTCTATCCTGCCAAGATCACAAGAGATGTTGATAGGAATCGTTGAAGATATGTTCACCATGTTTCTATTAGCCATCTGACCAGGAGAGCTTAACGGAACCATAGGACTACCAACTCTCGCACTAAGAACTGCCCTAAATTCCTCACGCTCCAAGCGGTCAAGCTCAGGAAGAAAGTACGATCTATGATGGATTTCCTCCCATGGTGGCTCAACTCCTGACATAGCCTCAATAATTACTTCATCTGAAGGGAAAACCATATCAAGGCAATCGTGCATGTGAGAAGACTGCACTGCCCATGCCGGAAGCACATAAGGGTCCTCCTCCTCCGTCCGCAAAGAGGAAGGACTAGGTTCTGCAACACACTTGAGATTAGCTTGATAAGTTATCATAGTTGTAGGAAACAGCACGTCTGTCACGATGGGCTCACTCGGAGTACTCGGTGTAGGAAGAATCTAAGGATATTCCATATGAATTGTGCGAAAAGACACCGATCTCATAGATGTTGAAGCCTCACTGGAACTAAACCCTATCATAAGAATTGGTGCAGGACAACTAAAGTTTCCCATGAGGGATGGATACATGCCTACACCCACACTCCCAGTTGCCGGCTGAGAGTGCTCAACGATCGGGATCGAAGCTCCTAAAGATGCGATAACAAACGGATTCTTGAATGTCATTTGATCAATCGTGACTATCTTCCCATTATGTGGAATGCATACAACGTGAAATAGGGAAGAAGAAACGTCTTGCATACTATACATCCAATTCCTACCCAGCAAGAGATTGTAGTCAAGGGGTGCATCAACCACCTCGACCTCTATCGCAACGGTCTTCCCTCCCAAATGGACTTTAAGGGAAGGAAGGATGCCGTGCGGTCTAAACGATCTCCCATCGAATGCCGTTAACATGGTCACTGATTTAGACAGCCCAGGGGAACCTAGACCCTTCCAACACGATAAAGACATCACAGAAGCGGTAGCGCCTTCATCAATCACAGTGCGCTTAACGGTCATATTAAGACATTCTACGTGAATCAAAAGAGACACATAGTAAGGCAAGTGAGGCTGCAATCCCATGGTTTCAAATTTAATCATGGAGGAAAATTCATCGTCATTCACACCAAGGGTAGAAAGAAACACCTTCCTTTGCGAAGGACAACTCTGAAGCACTTCCAATGCAGACATCGCACAAGGAGTGTGGCCCAAATCTTTGACAACTGAATAGTTTTGGGTGGCTTGGGCATTAGGATTGTGCCCCAAATGCTTAAGGAATCCCTTAGGAATGCAAGGTGCAGCTTCAGGTTTATCCATAGGTTTCTCAATACGCAAAGAGGACCTTGGTGGATTAGGCTCTTTGCCTAGGCTAGGTTGTGATGAACCATAGTCCTTCGCACGGGTCACAACTTTCGCAGTACATACCATGTTAATGCAACCACGACCAATACCCTTCAATGGATCTTGATCACCACCATACTATTCATGGGACCTCGAGTTTATATTTTGAGGTAAAGGGTTAGTTAGCACAACTGGGCCCTGTGCCAAGAATCTCGAGGCTTCATCAATATGAGGGCACAAGTAAGTGAGGTGATCATCCTTACATAACTTGCAAGGAAACTTAACCTTATGTTTATCTTCCTTGTCCCCCCCAGCATTAGGGCCATTCTTGTCATTACTATTAGCATTCTCATTCTTATTCCCACCCTTACGATTATTCTTACCCTTTTTTCTATTCCGTCCGGGCTGCTGGTTACCCTTCTGGTCTGACGATTGCACCGAAAGTACACTCACCATTTGGGCGGGTTGAGACAAAGTTGTAGCTTGTCTCGAATTAGATTGGTTGATTGACAATTGACTAACCTGTTTTGCAACCAAATCCGTAGGTTTCACACTTGCATAACCAAGAATGCCATTGGCATGTGGTCTAGGTTTGACTTTGGGGTCGAAACTAGAATGCGGAGCATTGGGAATAATATCATATAACAAATTGGACTGAGCATAAATCAAGTCCAGTTCTTGTGCCCTAAAAATCACTTGTTCCTCATTCTGCACTCTGGATGTAGAAACATCCTTTGCTATATATGGAAATAACGACTTAAGGAACCATTCGAGGAGGAACTCCGGCGGTATAAAGGCTTTAATTAACCTCTTCCATCTACACCACTCTTGAATATGATCCAAGATATGTGTGGCTTTATCCTGTCGAAATGTCGACAAGAGTTCAGTACCAACGTCATAACACACTAGTAGCTAGAAGTGGTTAAGAAAAGTCATCGCTAGGTCATCGAACAAAGCGAATGCCCCCCTAGGTAGCTCTATATACCATTTCGCGGCAGGCCCTGTAAGGGTGCATTGAAATAGCCTTAAACGTATGGAGTCCCGATGTAAGGAATTCGAAGAGCACCATAGGTGAAACGTAGTAACGTGTTCGCTCGGATCCTCTCCTAGTTTACCCTCGAACTTAGGTATGTCTGAGGGAAGCTTAGTAAGGACAGCCGGCCAAGCTGGGTCATGAGCTACATGATCGTTCGTCAATCTAGACAAGTCAAAAAGATTCAACATTGCGAGGAAAGGGAGCCTAGGATGATGAGTTCGATGGACTGCTCCCTGATAATTCTAATTCATATAGGTCTGATTACCACCATGGCCTTAGCCATAGTGCCCTCCTCCCATTTGACCCGTATAGGGTGGCATGGAAGCACCATAGTATGGTGGACCTTGACTATTAGGAGCCACGAAGCCGTAATTAGGAGAGTAAGCAGGTTGTTGATACCCACCCCCATAAGGTGAAGAACCCTATCCATACTGCGTCCCATAATAGGGCCCATAAGTCATCACATGAGATGTCCCATGAGACACTCCGTAAGTAGGAACATATGCTCCGGAAGTAGGAATATACATTTCGGAAGTAGAAATGTGACCTCTAGAAGTATGAGAATGACCTCCCGAAACAACGAGTGGTACATGAATTTGAGACACAACCGGTCTAGTAACTGCAGTACAGACATAACTCGTAGCAATGTTTCGGCCCGAAGGACCACGTGAATGAAGTGGAGGGTGAACATTTGAAGAACTAGGGACAGAGGATGGAGGGATCTATGTAATAATGTATGTACTATTCCCTATAGTCACTCGTCTTGGATCTGGTATTCTAATAGGATCACTAACCCTAGACCTAGGAGGAATATGTGATGTAACTTACACCACCAGGATGGAAGGTGCAATGTGACTAATGCTCCCAAACCTCTCCACATGGTAAGGAATGAGAGTGCCCCAAGGCATAGTGTTAGGCTCGAACTCATATTCGACATGAAATACCAAATCATGTGTGGGAAAACCAGACATACCATAACTACCATAGCTAGTGCTTGCGGGTTCAAAATGAGTCTCCGCATTCTTCGGCATTCCATACTGGTAATGCGTCAATGGGGAATCAACCCTAGGGTGAGTAGGTCTATCATGAAAGGTTCCTATCTCAGAAATCACAGGACCTAACTTAGCCAAGTCAGGTGATGGATCATAGGTAGGAGTAAACTCCCCATCTTCCACTTGAATTGGAGAAGGTGGTTCAGGAATACCTTATATATGGTCTCCCATGGTGTGTGTCAATGTGCGAAGTAGTCTGCCTGGACTGTCTATGTCTCTCTCCCAATGGAGGAGGAGAAGTAGAAGGTAGAAGTCCTGCTAAACAACGAGAACAACGAGGAGTCGCACCCAAATCCGCAATGACTCAAAAAAATAGAAAAGACTCTCTATTTACGCAAACCCTAGGCAATCTATCATGCATAGAGCAATCACCAATAAAATCTAAAGCCAAATGCAAGCAATCAAGGGCAGGATAAGTGAGCTCCCAAATGAAGTAGGTATGTCTCACCTAGGAGAGGCTTGAGACTCCCATACACAACAAGCGAAGGTATGTAACCAATTATTGTGGCCCTCAACTTCAACACGTAAAGCGACTATGCTGTCTGACCCCAACCTAGCTGGGACACCCGCATAATAACCCCTGCAAAGTACCCCCTCGATATCCTAGGTAAGGCCACTAAGGTCACCTCAATATAATCAATTCTCAGGCGGATAGTCGCAAGTGGGATTGACCGTATGGGTAGGGTAGCAAAGCCTGAAACTCTCGAAAGAGCCCCTAGATACGAATACAATCTTGGAAATTTTTTCGGTGCTACTCAGTTATGACTAGGGGTCATCCCAATCAATAACCACGCACATTGACTCGTGCTTAACTCCCTTTTGAGAGGAGGATCCTGAGAAACACTGGTTATACCAAGGATTTCACACACTCACCTGGACAGACACATACATGTTGTTGTTTAGTGGTCTTTGAGAATTTACTCACAATGAACTATTCCAAGACCCTAAAACCTAATATTGTTGGTGCACCCTATAAAAGAAAAGAGTGTAGCTCATTTTAATTAAGCATTGATTTTAATTGTCCTTGTTACTCAAAAGAGGGATATGGTCGTGCTACTAATGGTGTTATGACACAACATGAAGTAAAATGCACACCTAACAATCAATGCAAATGCATTGTGTCCATGAAAATAGGGTATGCTACTACGTGAAATGCACAATTTTTCTTCAAATGATGAATGCAAGATTTCCTATATGAAATCCTAACTAGTACTCCAAAGCAATCTAATGCAAGTACAATGCAAAATGCAAAATGCAATGCATGATGATAAGCAAATGTTTTTGGATTTTTTGAAATAAAATGAGATACAAAAAGCAAAAGAATGATTCTACAACCCCCAGACTCTGCAAGCACACTCAAACAGCACTCAAGAAAAGCACAAAGGTAAAAGAAATCTAATGCACTAATCCCAAACAAAAAATAAAAAAATGCAATGACAAGAACCTTCTTTTAAAAAAAAACATTAGCCTAAAAAAAATGTCTCTGGTCAGAAACAGAGGTATAAATAGACTCAAGTAGTGTCAAAGGAGACTCAGCAATCATCAAACTTCACCCAGCAACCATTTAACTTCCCATAAAAGGAAAAACTAAGGGCATACACGATTGTTCGCAATAAACCCGTGTGTATACGTGGAAATCGCAGAGAAACTCGTGTGTATATGCAACTGTGAGTTAAAAACTCGCGTACAGGAAGAAATCTGCATAAAAAGCAAGGAAAACAGACAAGCTAAGACAAACTTCACACCAATCAGACACTACCAGGAAAACATGCCCCCAGACCCGACACAAAAACAAGAGAGAAAGAGTAATTCAAAGTCATTGAATGCCAATAGAACAACCCCCAAAGGACAACTACTAGGAACTCCCCAGTGGAGTCACCAATTCTATTACGGAGAGAAATTCCTATGGCTTGGGGTACCACAACAGACAACTTGACTCCAGAAATCAATCCTTTCCAATATGCAATAGAAAATAAATGTCTAACACTAAAGGATCAGGCCTCGTACCTTGTTCCAGACGGTTGAAGTCGATCCCCATTGAGATTTCCAACTTTAGCTTGAATTGATAAATTACTTCCTCAACAACAAGTAAACAATACAAGCTTACTATATATCATGGTGTTAGATATATTCTAGCATATATAATCAACAATGTATAAGCATTTGAAAACATCTCATGGATAATATATTCATTCAAACACACATTATTGGACAGGAAAAGATATTTCTATTAATATAAATCAGAGATTACAATAGATACAACCTATGTCAGCACGTCTGTGAACCAGAGAAACTAAATCCCCCACTTGGGCCTCGACCACCTCAATCCTCCATCTCTCGATAGCAAGCTCACAAGCAAAAGGAAAGCTTGGGAAGAACACAAAAGTGCTCCAAGGAACAAAGGGATGCAAACTCAAGCATAAGTTTCGGCAACAATGGACTATAGTTTCTTTACTCTCAATTCTCTCATATGCCTTCAATGTACCATAGAGTTCCTTATATATCTTTTCAAAGGGGTAATGAAAGGTCAAATCTGAGCGATCTCAAGGCATAGGGAAGGCCAGGAGTCAAGTGAGTCGGATCCATGTCAAGGAAAACTCCAAAAGGATTTGGATTTTGTACACATCCTGATGTACGCGGTTTTAGGGGTCAAACCCACGTATATACGCGATTATAGGTTTAAATGTCACGTTTATCATTTTTCACATGTTTTTAGGGATGATCAAGGAAACATCAAAGGACAAAAAATGGTCCATGGGGTCTAAGGAGTCTGCAGCATGACAGGGGAAGGCCATACAATGTGTGATTCACCTGGAGTGGTAAAATCAGCTATAACAATAATTATTATATTTAAACAAATTTTTCATCATTCAAGAATACAAAATAATGATTATCAAGTTACTATAAATCCATAATTCTCTACCCTGTACTAGTCCATCAAGTCCTTCTTCCACTTAATAAATGCATTTGAAAGACTTGAAGGACTATTATAAAGTAAGCCATTATGTATCTATAGTAACTTGATAATCATTATTTTGTATGCTTAAATGATGAAAAATGTAAAAATCCCATAAATTTATAGGAATGACAAGCATGCATCCAATGTTAAACTATCTATCGAGTCATCTAGAGTAATGCCAAGATATATGAATTTGACTGGAAATTCATAAGTAACTTGAAGATAGTGGTGGATGATGTTATGGAAAGGAGAATTTCAGTTTATATAGAAGCAAAGGATGAGAAAATGTAGCAACTCATCACCCAAAATGTATATAGAATAGTAAAAAGAAATATACATCTAATTCCATTTCACATCAAGAAGAATGGGCATTAACTCTAAGTACTCTTAGCCATTGGATAAATGGAAATGAAATGAGATGAAATATTAGCAACAATACCTTCGAGTTTGATTTTTGACAATAAGTATCAATACTTATGTGATCATTTTATTCAAAGGTGACATAAACATCGACCAACTTGCAATCAAGGCAAAAAACCATGTTTAGATTGATATATAAATAAAATAAAATAAAAGTTAAAGAAAATCAAATAAGCTCGGTATAAACTGAAAATCATAATAGAAAATCATAACCACGGTATAAATTGTTTTGAGGGGTAGCTACAGCCTCTATCCCCAAACTGCTGATAGACAGAAAAAACATAAAACATCACAAGAAAACAATTTATATTGTAGTCAAATCTCGCTAGCATGGTTGGTTTAGATGGGCCTCGTTTTGCATGATGACCCGAGTTCGAACCCTGCAAGGTAGCTAGGAGTAGACACTTAAAATACAACAATCATAAGGGTTAATGTGACCCAGTCCATGGGAGGTTCTTGGGTGATTGGAATTCCACCAACCCCTTCTTCAACTGGACTACCGTTGGCTACAGTTGCCGCCATCCAAATAGAGTTGTCTCCCTCAACCTCACTGAATTGGATCTGCGCGGTCCCATTTCTCCTTCATTCGACAATTTGTCCTTTCTCCGATTGCTTGATCTTTATGGCAATGCGCTCCACAGTCATATCCCACCTCAATTGGGGGACCTCTTTCCTTTGAGAGTGTTCGTGTTGGACCATAATGAATTGGAAGGGAATATACTGCCTCATCTCGACTGTTGCAGAAATTTGACTCTCTTAGCGCTCTCCTTCAACAATCTGACTGAAAGCATTCTGAAGGAGTTCAGTTCCCTTCCATATTTGCAAGGCCTTTATTTGGGATAGAATGACCTCACAGGTACCATACCCACTTCCTTGGAAAACCTTTCAACGTTGATTCAATTGGGTTTAGTATATAACAGTCTCATTGGTCCCATTCCAAGTCAACTCAACAGTTACAGAAATTTGACTGAACTGCTCCTCCAATCCAATAATCTAGTCGAAAATATCCCCCACGAGTTGGGCTCCCATTTCTCCTTCGCTCGACAGTTTGTCCTTTCTCCGCTCACTCTATCTCTCAGGAAATGCGCTCTACGGTCCTATCCCACCTGAACTGGGGGACCTCTTTCATTTGAGAGACCTCGAATTGGACAATAATGAGATGGAAGGACTCATTAAGGACAATGGCCGCCTCAACTCGGCTGTTGCAGAAATTTGACTTATCTGGCGCTCTCCTTCAACAATATAACCGGAAGCATCATGAGGCAGTTGGGTTCCCTCCGATATTTGTAGCACCTTTACTTGGGAGACAATGACCTCACGGGTACCATTCCCACTTCCTTGGAAAACCTTTAATCATTGATTCAATTGGGTTTAGAATCTAACAGCCTCCCTGGTCCCATTTCAAGTCAACTCAGCAGTTGCACAAATTTGACTAAACTGCTGCTCTCCACCAATAATATTATTGGAAATATTCCCCATGAGTTGGGATCCCTATCACATTTGCAACATATTTACTTGGATGAGAACGAACTCATAGGTACCATTCCCTCTTCCTTCGGTAACCTTTCAACCTTGACTGAATTGGATCTTTACAGAAACCTTCTTAGCGAACCCACTCCACCGCAATTGGGTTTTCTCACCCTTTTGCAAATACTCGACCTCAGTGTAAATGATTTTCCAGGTACCATTCCACTTGTTTTTTCAAATATCTCTACTTTGACA
>LPNX010634479.1:3898-20181 GCA_001517045.1 Pseudotsuga menziesii
CTGAACCTTCTAAGTTTTCATATTTTATTAGTAAAAATATTATATCCATTGTTTTGAAAAAACAAACTATTTGGATATTCTAAGTTTTCATATCTTTTTAAGTAAAAAGATTAGATACATTGTTTTGTTAATATTAATATTTTTTTGAAAGAGCATAGAAACCAAAACTTAAAAAAACATAAAAATCCCTATAGTTTCCTATTAGATATAGTCGTTGAATGTTCTAAAAAGATATAAAGAAAGTGTCGGCATATACAAAAGGCCCTAAAACCTAGCACTATACTAAAAGCTTGGTATCGCTGCCAAAAGGAATAGTTTCTGTAAGATCCCCCTCCCACCTTGAATACCTAAGAGCGACTACTACTCATAGAAAATGAAACATAAATGCATCCTCGAGGGAATGAGGTTACTCCCACAGCAAAATAATCAAGGGCACTTGAGACTCTCTTCTTTGAAGAACATTATATGTATAACTCGGGTATACATCTGGGATATGTATTATCTAGATAAAATATAATGTTACCCACAATTTGGAACATCACCTCGTAAAACAATTGCAGAAGTATATAATATTATATGTATGTAGAACACTACGTCTATGATAAGAAGAACATACATATATATATATAGGTATATATATATGTTGGAGATGTGAATATATATATATGAGAGGAACTTGAAAGGTTACTTATAATCAATGGAAGGTTATATGGCGAACCAAAACCTAATATATATGATGGTGGAACTCTATTATATATATTTATAAGTTGGAGGCATACATATATTGACATTGTATGTTTAGCTAATAATGTTACAACATTTTAAAGCGAGAACCTCCCACCTACTTAAATCACGTGAGATAACATGGAACCATACATGTATATATTGGTGTTTATGCAAAATAGTACATATATGCCAAGGACATATATTGGGATATGTATATTTGTGTTTGTGGAAAATAGTGTATATGTGCTAAAGACATATAATTGTGATATGTGTATTGTGTTATAGAAAATAGTATATATATGTTAAATTCATATATTTATGATATATATATATATGTGTGTGTGTGTCTGTGTGTGATGTATGATGCATGTAGCACATACAAAGTGAAGCAAACTACATGCGCACGTATATTTTATATGTACAGCACAACCGCTTCTGGTGTGAAATGCTTCTGGTGATCGTTGCAACAAACCGCCTGAGATCAACGGATCTATGATACTCCATGGCTGCTTATCTTTGACACATGTGGTTTGGTGGAAATAATTGATGATACTGGGTGATCTTTAATTTCTCTTTGACCCTTTAAATCTCTTCATTCAACAAATGGAAGCTGATTCTGCAGTAAGTAGTGTGACGAATGGCCTGATGAAACTTGGTAGACCAATATTTTAACCTCCGTAACATTAAACTTATAATATTTAATTATCTTGATCGTTCAATGGATAAGTCATGGAATAATTCTCTTAAGATGTGGGGTTTCTAGATGATTGGCGCATTTTCTTGGCAAATTTTCTTTTAACTGAAATCTAATCCTAATTTTAATTTCTTTCAATCTCGATGATCTAGTGATCCTTTTGGCATCATGATTCTCCTTAGCTAGCGCAAGACACCCCTGAATTATCTCTGGTGCAACTTCCTTAGAATTTTGGTGGAGTTTATTTGCATCCAGCTAATGGTGCGATAAACTTATGAATTATTTGTTGAGATAGTCCAAAACAGATCACATTTCCACTAATGAATACTCAGAATACTCATAAATGTGGCAAATCGTTGTCCTTTGGAGCGATTTTAGCAATCATCAATGAATTGGAAATGACCCACATACATTATTTTAGCACTGATAATGGAGCTATTTCTTCCTGCAGAAAGATATTAGTAGGAGTTATGGTGTCGGATTATAACAAGAGGCGTTTTTAAAGCACCTAGCCTTGACAGTCGGACCATTTAGGGCCTGAACGGTCACCAGAAACTTGGGCATCATTTCTGCCAGAAAATTTGCAACGGCAACGCTACCAGTTAATAAGCAATTTACTTTTATTTAAAGGTAGGTCTCTGCATTTGTCTGGGGCAGGGAAATAAGTTGCAAATAAAATTAAATCCCCTTGTTTTCAGGAAGGGAGCGCTGTCCATTCCTTGATAAATCCCTCTACGTCCTTTCTCATGGGGGGGGACGCGCCTTAAGCAAAAGCTCGCCATTTTTGTGGTGTTGAGAAAAATACCTCTACATGCGATGGAGGAACCAACCTCGGCATTCTCATAAACTGCCACCTCTGCGTTTTGATCCAGTACGTTGGTGAGCGCTCAGCAAGGTAAGCTGTAATCCACCAACTTCCCCCTTTGACCAGCGAGTGGTTTTTGCTGATTCCTGCATTTTTATTTATTTAAAAGTATGAGAAAATCTGAAGTATGACTTTCGGGATCAGCAATGGTGCATGGAATTTTGTAATGATAATTTCTTTTATAGTTAGTCACTACTTTGTGCACCATCGTGGCTACTTTTGGTTAACTTGGTCATGTAGGGAAATACACCCATCACACTGGAAAACGTTTTCCTTGTATTTTGATGCCGTGATGCTCTCGCCCACTTATTGCATTGCGCAAGCAAAAAGGGCATATCTGTCAGCTTACTTCTCCATATTGTGGTGGCTGTTTTACTATTGCTTGGAATTGCACTGATCACCTAAACTATCATGTGACCACCCTTGATGGGCGTTTCTCTGTAGCATCCCTATGTTCTTCTGCCCTAGTGAGACCCAACTTCTTCTGCGAGGTTAAAAACGATGGGTAGATTGTGGTAGAGTTCCTCTACGTGTTTTCATCCCTTACGATTGACTGATTTATGACTGGTGAAAAGGTAGTTATATCGCTGCCTGGCGTACGGTTCGTATTAAGTCTGGTTACAGCTATATAAATACACCTCATATTTAATCTCCTTCAGCCTGTTGTATTGAAGGTAGCTCAATATGCACGCCCTCGGTCTGTATTAGTACTCAAAAAAGCAATCTAACTTCTTTTGCTGTGTGGGTTGCTGGTGGGTTGTTTTCAATTTTATTGATCTGGTTACAGTGCATGTTCAAATGACTGGAGACATGGAGATGTAAACCATTCTGTTTAACGGCTAAGCAACTAGAATGCCTTTAAAGTTGATTTAATTTCAAACATGATCGCTCTGAAGAACATCAAATAGGCTAAGGTGCTCTTCCTGTTTGGCTGTTTGCATGGAGAAGTTCTGATTGAAATCTTTTTTATTTATTCATTTTCTGAAACGAAATTTTTGTGTCCATAAAACACGATTTACGGGCTAATTGGTTCCAACCCAAGGTTTTTGCATTCATTTTTCCATGCTTAGCCTTTCTCAATTGGGCTGTTGTGGTTACTAATGTCTTAATCACATCTACATGAGTATAATGCCTTAAATTTCTTATAGGGTTGTAAGAAGATCTGAATGTGATAGATTCATGTAAATCTCTTATAGAGTAAGTATATCGAGTGCGTAGTCTTAATGAGTTAATATTTAAGCTCCTTGATGTTTATAAAGATAAACATGGGATTTTATTGGAGGCAACCTCGCCAGTCTCTTGTAGTTCAATTATTCTCTTCAAGGAAAGCTTCATAACGGTGTTGGGAATAACAATGTTATAAACATTTATGAGTGAGGGTAAGTGCCCATGGTTTGCTGTGGAATAGTCAAGGTCTGTTTGGGTCATTGGAACCTCAGTTGGTGCTACGTTTTAAGTGCATTTCTGTGTGTTGGTACAATCTCTTGGGCTACAATCATTTCGGTATTTTCGGAAGTGGAATTCAGTATGTCTGAATTGGTTATTTGGACCATCTCGCACTGTAGAAAAGAGGCTCTATTTTCCGGTTAGGAAAGGAAAACATGGTAACCATGTGGTGTTTCGGTGTCCTTTCCATGCTGTGCCTTATATTGTTTATATTCACTTGAATAGGGTTGATTGTGTATGTTGTGGATATATGTTTTTACTACCTTCATGTTATTTCTGCACCTAAGATCTTGATCTGAAATTGGACTGTAGTTCTGTAAAGGATGATCAATTTATGTTATTGCTTTCTTAATGTCTTATGGTGTGCACAGTACGACATTTACAAAACCCCATGATTTT
This sequence comes from Pseudotsuga menziesii, assembly GCA_001517045.1. NCBI lineage: Eukaryota > Viridiplantae > Streptophyta > Pinopsida > Pinales > Pinaceae > Pseudotsuga > Pseudotsuga menziesii. The sequence goes on from LPNX010634479.1 coordinate 8,029, forward strand.
ACAATGCTAGTTCACTTGGATAATAGAGCAATGGATGCTTGAAAGTTAAAACTATAATGACTACAGATATGGTACCTTATACGGGAAGGGACGAATTGTAGTGCTTCTGCTATTACGTCTTGTATCGTACATTGTTAGGATTTCTTTGTTTAGTATGAAATGTTGGTTCAAAGCCAAAGTTCCTCATGTGTCCAAGGAACTGCGTATGCTGTTACGTGCTGTCTTTGAGAAAGGCAATTTTTTCTTGCATGTGTCTCTCCGAGAGGAGATTTGAGGCAAAGGTAAACCAGCCATGGATGCGGTTGTACCATGACAATGTAATTACTCTCTAATAGCAATAAAAAGAAAGTAGGTTGGTGGACGTAGCCTCGTGGACGAGGTGAACCACGTGAATTGTTGTCTTCTCTTTGTTGTCTTGTCTTTGGATTACCTTGGCTACATTAGATATCATTTTATGGTTTAGCGAATGCATCAATGCTTAACAATGGCTAATGTTAGGTTCATTGGTTATGAATTTACCTTGGCAAATAAACAAATGATGTGTAATATTGAAAGCTTGTCATAATAATGTTTTGATGTTTCCTCTCAGACTAATATTTTGAATGTCTTAAATGCAAAAGAAAAGATATGGTTAACTGTAGGCACTGCCTCATATGGTGAAAATGATGGTAAGCTCTAACAACATAAATGGTAGCAAGAGCTAATGGTTGTTTTCAGTTAGTAATGACTAAAGCTGTCATATATATATAACCAGAATTCTTTCAGATAATGTTGTTGGTGCACGGTTAATAGCAGTGGACAAAACTCCCCTACAGTGCACATAGTTTTTGACACAATAAATTAATATTCCTTGTAAGTTGTCGCTAACAGGCTGAACCTCTTTGTAGTAATAATGGAAAGGAGAAAAAAAAAAATCTTTACCCTTTTTCCGCACTCATTCGCATCAAGGTCCTACAGGGACATTACATATGGTATCAGAGCAAAGGTTGAAACACTCGGACCTGATGGACTCATCGACATGCAGGTATGCTGTGAACTATGTGATTTAACTATGTGATAGTATAATGCAAGGAAATATGGCTGAACTTTCTGCATGGCTTCTGAGGATTATATGTAATGCATGAAGTAGGTTGCATGAAATGAAAGGCTATTTGTTTAAATCAGGCTTGTTGCAAGGTATACTTAAGTTGTCTTACTTACACCTTTATAAGTGGAGTATAGGTTGAATTTGTGATTAGTAAGATTGGTTGCATCAAGGAAAGATATTGAAGAGAAAGTAAAGCCTTGTAAGATACACAAGTATATTTTGTCGTAGTCTAACACGAACATGATATCTTCAAATTGTTTATGAGGATAAGATGCGACTTTTTTTTGGGCAAAAATTTTGTGAGTAGGTAGTGCAGGTGCGCATGGCTACAAGAAGAAGCACCACATGAGGACCACGCAAAGAATATGTCAAGTAGATATTTTGATATTTTTATGTTTAAATGACATATCATGTATGTTATGGTGACTCACAACGCATTGGGATTGTTGCAGGTGGTGACTTGTGGAAGTCCTAGTTGAACCACAACTGAATAATCGAATGTAAGTTAATTCGACTATTTATGAGATTTGGCTAGAGTATAGCCAAAGTGAAATGGTAAAGTATCTTGATCTTAAAAGGATAGTGCTTCTCATTATATTTCACTAAATATAGAGACTTGTAACTAAGATGTAAAATGGTGGCAAGTAGCCCGCTTAGAATTGCTGATTGTCGAATGTCAAAGTTTTATGAACCAAGGATTCAAGTGTGGTATTATGTGGTTTATACTGATATTGCAGGTTTCACCATGATGATGATGAGTGCTACTATCCACGAGCACTACGCCTGCATAAATAAGTGCGCTCGACGTGCGCAGAAATGTGTAAGGATTAATTCCTAGATAATTTACAAGGTTATATCACTCATTTAAGTGATGATTAAGCCGCTACAACTCTAGATAATAAAAGTTGTGAGTTATTTACAGATCTTTTGACTAACCGTAGCAGACTCACAAGTCGGGACAATGACGGTAAAAGTCATGAGAAAGCACCTAGGGGTGTCCGTTATGATCGGTAAAGTCGAAATCTATACTAAAGAAAATTTGCATGTTGTGGGAGCACCATGGTGTTAGGCAAGTGATTGCCGCGTGAGCACATCGGTGTTAGACATGTACGCCGCAAGAGCACAATGGTGTTAGGAAAGCGATTTCCGTATGAGCACATTGGTGTTAGGCGCATGGTGTGGCAAGAAAATACCTAGGCAAAAATGGACATCGAGAAGACAGGACGCTGTCTGATGTCGCTGAGGTGAAAAATATTGACTGGGGGTCAAAAGGGAGAGTAACCCCACAAAAAATATAAGTCCACTAAAAAATTTGACTCCAGAGAGAGTTCAAAGGATAACGATAAAGACAGCTGTGGTAGCAGTTTTTCAAGTCACTAAACGGTGACATGTCTTAATACGTAAATATGAAAGTATGATGAAATTAAATTATGCTGAATTTTTGGTGATACATTAATGTTAATAGGATGCAGATCTAAAGTAGTGTTCAAGACGGGAACATGATGCAGTCCTCATACTGATAAATGTTAAAATATGTAAGATCAATTGAATAGCCTCCGTAGGTCTGACTAAAGAGAGGTTAAGAAACAAAGTTGGGTCTTGCTCACAAGAATGTGAAAATAAGCCAAGGGGCTAGCAAGGTTAGTAATGACAAACAAGTAACACCGAGGACGGTGTTCATTCTAGGGGGAGAGGATGTAAGATCCCCCTCCCACCTTGAATACCTAAGAGTGACTACTACTCATAGAAAATGAAACGTAAGTGCATCCTCGAGAGAATGAGGTTACTCCCACAACAAAATAATCAAGGGCACTTGAGACTCTCTTCTTTGAAGAACATTATATGTATAACTGGGGTATACATCTGGGATATGTATTATCTAGATAAAATATAATGTTACCCACAATTTGGAACATCACCTCGTAAAACAATTGCAGAAGTATATAATATTATATGTATGTAGAACACTACGTCTATGATAAGAAGAACATACATATATATATAGGTATATATATATGTTGGAGATGTGAATATATATATATATGAGAGGAACTTGAAAGGTTACTTATAATCAATGGAAGGTTATATGGCGAACCAAAACTTCATATATATGATGGTGGAACTCTATTATATATATTTATAAGTTGGAGGCATACATATATTGACATTGTATGTTGAGCTAATAATGTTACAACGTTTTAAAGCGAGAACCTCCCACCTACTTAAATCACGTGAGATAACATGGAACCATACATGTATATATTGGTGTTTATGCAAAATAGTACATATATGCCAAGGACATATATTGGGATATGTATATTTGTGTTTGTGGAAAATAGTGCATATGTGCTAAAGACATATAATTGTGATATGTGTATTGTGTTATAGAAAATAGTATATATATGTTAAATTCATATATTTATGATATATATATATATATATATGTGATGTATGATGCATGTAGCACATACAAAGTGAAGCAAACTACATGCGCACATATATTTTATATGTACAGCACAACCGCTTCTTGTGTGAAATGCTTCTGGTAATCGTTGCAACAAACCGCCTGAGATCAACGGATCTCTGATACTCCATGGCTGCTTATCTTTGAAACATGTGGTTTGGTGGAAATAATTGATGATACTGGGTCATCTTTAATTTCTCTTTGACCCTTTAAATCTCTTCATTCAACAAATGGAAGCTGATTTTGCAACTAGTGTGACGAATGGCCTGATGAAACTTGGTAGACCAATATCTTAACCTCCGTAACATTAAAATTATAATATTTAATTATCTTGATCGTTCAATGGATAAGTCATTGAATTATTCTCTTAAGATGTGGGGTTTCTAGATGATTGGCGTATTTTCTTGGCAAATTTTCTTTTAACTGAAATCTAAACCTGATTTTAATTTCTTTCAATCTCGATGATCTAGTGATCCTTTTGGCATCATGATTCTCCTTAACTAGCGCAAGACACCCCTGAATTATCTCTGGTGCAACTTCCTTAGAATTTTGGTGGAGTTTATTTGCATCCAGCTAATGGTGCGATAAACTTATGAATTATTTGTTGAGATAGTCCAAAACAGATTACATTTCCACTAATGAATACTCAGAATACTCATAAACGTGGCAAATCGTTGTCCTTCGGAGCGATTTTAGCAATCATCAATGAATTGGAAATGACCCACATACATTATTTTAGCACTAATAATGGAGCTATTTCTTCCTGCAGAAAGATATTTGTAGGAGTTATGGTGTCGGATTATAACAAGAGGCGTTTTTAAAGCACCTAGCCTTGACAGTCGGACCATTTAGGGCCTGAACGGTCACCAGAAACTTGGGCATCATTTCTGCTAGAAAATTTGCAACGGCAACGCTGCCAGTTAATAAGCAATTTACTTTTATTTAAAGGTAGGTCTCTGCATTTGTCTGGGGCAGGGAAATAAGTTGCAAATAAAATTAAATCCCCTTGTTTTCAGGAAGGGAGCGCTGTCCATTCCTTGATAAATCCCTCTACGTCCTTTCTCATGGGGGGGGACGCGCCTTAAGCAAAAGCTCGCCATTTCTGTGGTGTTGAGAAAAATACCTCTACATGTGATGGAGGAACCAACCTCGGCATTCTCATAAACCGCCACCTCTGCGTTTTGATCCAGGACGTTGGTGAGCGCTCAACAAGGTAAGTTGTAATCCACCGACTTCTTCCTTTGACCAGCGAGTGGTTTTTGCTGATTCCTGCATTTTTAATAATTTAAAAGTATGAGAAAATCTAAAGTATGACTTTCGGGATCAGCAATGGTGCATGGAATTTTGCAGAGATAATTTCTTTTATAGTTAGTCACTACTTTGTGCACCATCGTGGCTCCTTTGGTTAACTTGGTCATGTAGGGAAATACACCCATCACACTGGAAAACGTTTTCCTTGTATTTTGATCCCGTGATGCTCTCGCCCACTTATTGCATTGCGCAAGCAAAAAGGGCATATCTGTCAGCTTACTTCTCCATATTGTGGTGGATGTTTTACTATTGTTTGGAATTGCACTGATCACCTAAACTATCCTGCGACCACCCTTGATGGGCGTTTCTCTGTAGCATCCCTATGTTCTTCTGCCCTAGTGAGACCCGACTTCTTCTGCGAGGTTAAAAATGATGGGTAGATTGTGGTAGAGTTCCTCTACGTGTTGTCATCCCTTACGATTGACTGATTTATGACTGGTGAAAAGGTAGTTATATCGCTTCCTGGCGTACGGTTCGTATTAAGTCTGGTTACAGCTATATAAATACACCTCATATTTAATCTCCTTCGGCCTGTTGTATTGAAGGTAGCTCAATATGCACGCCCTCGGTCTGTATTAGTACTCAAGAAAGCAATCTAACTTCTTTTGCTGCGTGGGTTGCTGGTGGGTTGTTTTCAATTTTATTGATCTGGTTAGAGTGCATGTTCAAATGACTGGAGACATGGAGATGTAAACCATTCTGTTTAACGGCTAAGCAACTAGAATGCCTTTAAAGTTGATTTAATTTCAAACATTATCACTCTGAAGAACATCAAATAGGCTAAGGTGCTCTTCCTGTTTGGCTGTTTGCATGGGGAAGTTCTAATTGAAATCTTTTTTATTTATTCATTTTCTGAAAGGAAATTTTGTGTCCATAAAACACGATTTACGGGCTGATTGGTTCCAGCCCAAGGTTTCTGCATTCATTTTTCCATGCTTAGCCTTTCTCAATTGGGATGTTGTGGTTACTAATGTCTTAATCACATCTATATGAGTATAATGCCTTAAACTTCTTATAGGGTTGTAAGAAGATTTGAATGTGATAGATTCATGTAAATCTCTAATAGAGTAAGTATATAGAGTGTGTAGTCTTAATGAGTTAAGATTTAAGCTCCTTGATGTTTATAAAGATAAACATGGGATTTTATTGGAGGCAACCTCGCCAGTCTCTTGTAGTTCAATTATTCTCTTCAAGGAAAGCTTCATAACGGTGTTCGGAATAACAATGTTATAAACAGTTATGAGTGAGGGTAAGTGCCTATGGTTTGCTGTGGAATAGTCAAGGTCTGTTTGGGTCATTGGAACCTCAGTTGGTGCTACGTTTTAAGTGCATTTCTGTGTGTTGGTACAATCTTTTGGGCTACAATCATTTCGGTATTTTCGGAAGTGGAATTCAGTATGTCTGAATTGGTTATTTGGACCATCTCACACTGTAGAAAAGAGGATCTATTTTCCGGTTAGGAAAGGAAAACATGGTAACCATGTGGTGTTTCAGTGTCCTTTCCCTGCTGTGCCTTATATTGTTTATATTCACTTGAATAGGGTTGATTGTGTATGTTGTGGATATATGTTTTTACTACCTTCATGTTATTTCTGCACCTAAAATCTTGATCTGAAATTGGACTATAGTTGTGTAAAGGATGATCGATTTATGTTATTGCTGTCTTAATGTATTATGGTGTGCACAGTACGACATTTACAAAACCCCATGATTTTACAAAGCTAGTTCACTCGGATAATAAAGAAATGGATGCTTGAAAGTTAAAACTATAATGACTACAGATATGGTACCTTATACGGGAAGGGACCAATTGTAGTGCTTCTGCTATTACGTCTTGTATCGTACATTGTTAGGATTTCTTTGTTCAGTATGAAATGTTGGTTCAAAGCCAAAGTTCCTCATGTGTCCAAGGAACTGCGTATGCTGTTACGTGCTGTCTTCGAGAAAGGAAATTTTCACTTGCATGTGTCTCTCCGCGAGGAGATTTGAGGCAAAGGTAAACCAGCCATGGATGCGGTTGCACCATGAAAATGTAATTACTCTCTAATAGCAATAAAAAGAAAGCAGGTTGGTGGACGTAGCCTCGTGGACGAGGTGAACCACGTGAATTGTTGTCTTCTCTTTGTTGTCTTGTCTTTGGATTACCTTGTCTACCTTAGATATCATTTTATGCTTTAGCGAATGCATCAATGCTTAACAATGGCTAATGTTAGGTTCATTGGTTATGAATTTACCTTGGAAAATAAACAAATGATGTGTAAGATTGAAAGCTTGTCAGAATAATGTTTTGATGTTTCCTGTCAGACTAATATTTTGAATGTTTTAAATGCAAAAGAAAAGATATGGTTAACTGTAGGCACTGCCTCATATGGTGAAAATGATGGTAAGCTCTAACAACATAAATGGTAGCAAGAGCTAATGGTTGTTTTCAGTTAGTAATGGCTAAAGCTGTCATATATATATATAACCAGAATTCTTTCAGATAATGTTGTTGGTGCACGGTTAATAGTAGTGGACAAAACTCCCCTACAGTGCACATAGTTTTTGACACAATAAATTAATATTCCTTGTAATTTGTCGCTAACAGGATGAACCTCTTTGTAGTAATAATGGAAAGGAGAAAAAAAAAATCTTTACCCTTTTTCCGCACTCATTCGCATCAAGGTCCTACAGGGACATTACAGTTTCCTCTTAGATATATTCGTTGAATGTTCTAGAAAGATATAAAGAAAGTTTCCTTTATTTATGGATTTCATTATTTTACTTAGTCTGTAACAACCTAAAAAAATACTTGGCAAATCCATCATATAGGTTTTGCTAAGAGGTTGACCTCCATGGACCACGATGAGACATGGGATCCACTGTTTTTACACTCACCTTTGGGATATATTTGAAGTAGTTATATACATTAATAAGTTCATTTATATATAGAAAACATTATTATCAATCATAATAAATATTAAATTTTCTAGAGTTTGTAATATTTTTTATTAAATGTAATTAAAATAAATACAATTATTTGAATGTTGACTAGTGTTTGGTTGCTTAGGTTAGCATATCAATATTTATCTCCCACATTGAAGGTTGGGCAACGTAGGGTAGGCCTATAATTTTAGCCAACACCTAATGCCTTTGTGTCAATTAAAATTAAAACAAACTTATTTACCTATCATCACTCTTACCCACCACCAAGGTCTTCGAGTTAATTCAAAAAACCTAAAATCAAACCTATGTCATCCTCCTTGCAGTGCATGGAAACCAAGTTTCTCTATACATTTATGTGTACCAAATCCACCTTGACGTTGTGCAGGATGTATCACTATTCTGCTCTTACCAATCAGGTTGTCTTATAATGGCTAAGCCTCTTTGATAAACTAATTTTTCTTTGCGAAGTCATATCTAATGTTAAAGATACTTCCATAGCTACAAACATGGTATACATTGAGGCAATTCTATGGGGCCTTATAAGTTGTAAAATAAACAATATTGCCGATATTCACAATATTGTTATACAACTATACGGGGTAGGTCTTTGCAGTGGATGAAGGGGATCCCTTGCTTTATTAGGGATCGAGTATATTTTTTTCAATAGGTTGAAATTTATTTGAAGAAAGAAATGTTTTACCGGCCTCCTCCTTCCATGCACACTCTCATTTTGTAAGAAGCTCATCATCCTTTGTCCTATTTTGCTTATTAGTGGGAACTAAATCAAAAATTTAAATCTATCAATCTCAACTTGAAAATGTTGCGCCATTTTGTGATTTTTCTTCTTCTAGTCATCATAACGTTTCAAGGAGAAAGTGGGGTTGCAAAGTACAGTGAAGAGGAACAGCATTCAAGTGAACTGTTCAGATATAGTGCTCAATATAGAACAATTGGGAAATATACGCACCATTCAAAACAGTAAATATACTAAGTACACGATCTAGAAATATATAAAATAAAGATTGTGAATTACATTTTCTCTCAACGTCAGTAAATCTTGCTTGCCCTTGTGAACAGGTGCTTGTTATAGACAAAAAGTTGCAAAGAGTTGTCTCCGCAACATTCTTCATACCAGACTCAGCAATTACTAGCTGGATATAACGTTGCTCGATACAGAAGCACTCAATGAGGTAAATATACATAATACACTATCTAAAAATATATAAAATCATGGTTGTGAATTACCTTTTTTCTCAACATCAATAAGTCTTCCTTTTCTTCCAGCCGAAGTAAGTAATTAAGTAATTTGAATATCATAATATCCCTCAAATGTACCTGTTTAAATAAAGGTCGGAAAAGACCTATTTAACTAAACGCTTAGAACACTGAAGTTAAACTCTGATGGTTTTATAGAACAACCCATAAACCTCATAATAGTGTTGGTGTAAACCCCATTGCTAAATCCTTCAGACTACAGTAAATACTTTTGTCTTTGTCATGTCGCATGTAGATCCACATTTTTATGGTGCTTGTCCAAGAGGACAATTCATAGAACGAGCATGCAATTTATTACTTTTTTAAGGATCTTTTTGGGTTCTCGTGATTCTGATTAGTAGACTTCATGATGTGTGATTTTAGCCTCAAAAGCGATTTCATCATGTGAGGGATCGAAGGCTCTATATCCAGGGAGGTATTACGCCACAATAACGTCAAAAAAGTGCACAACAAGGACGGTATTAATGCACAAGAACATCAAGAAAGTGGTGATGTGTGACATCCATATAGTATAACCATCTGTGTCCATTAATTTATGGTTTTATTGTTCATATTTTGAATTTTTCTGCACTTAAATAAAACGTTGCTTCCAAATGTTGTATGTTTTTTCCCAAAATACCTTGTTGTGAAAAGAGAAGCCTTCTCGATTTCTCCCCATCTCCAGGAAAAAAACTTTTAATGCTTCATTTTTTCAAACTATACTTTAAGTTTCTTAGGTTCATGCTAAAGTATAAATCTTTAATAGAAATTCTTTGACACATTGTTGTGCTACAGAACAGACATGAACGATTCGACGTCATAATAGGATACCTCGTAGATCCTACAGAAGGAGACCCTTGTTATTAATCGTACATAAAATCTTTCGATGAGCTTGATCTAAAGCCAAAGCTGAGCCACAATTTTTTTTTTTTTACTGAGGTATAACATCACAATAAAATGGCTCAAATTGTTATAGAAGCTATTTCTTGAGAGTCTTCTTTTGCTGCGTCAGGCCGTACAACAATTAGGAAGATAAAGAATAGATTGATTATAATAAGGAATCCTTGTAGCAGTATTGTTTAGGTCTAGGCCTCTCATTGATAATTGCTAAATATATCAAATTCGAGGATAAATATCAAGTTAGAGGAGCCTTTGATTTTGAGAGTACCCAATCACTAAAGTTTCTGAAATCAACACAGCCCAACCAATAGTGTCATAGAATATGAATTCTAACACTGTTAGAATACGACATAGCTACAGCTCACAATCATCTCAATTTCGACAATTTTTCTTTAAATTTAAAATCAAATTAGCATAATAGCCTTCAAAAACTATGTAGGGTTCAATGTGAGGGCTCAATACCCCAATGTTTATGCATGTATGCCGAGAAAACCTCAATCACTGTAGCTCTCAATTCCGAGTTGACGATAGATTTTAAAATAGAATTAACAAGTGCAGTGGGTATAATCAACTAATGTGCTCATGTACTTGAGAGGTACAATGGAATAGCGATTGCCCTGTTGTTTTGATGGACTTGTTTCATTGCTCTACTCCATCCTCACTCTATTTGGAACAACTTCACCTCAAATAAACTACCTTATCAGTAAGAAAGAAAATATGTATTTTATTTTGGTGCAACCTTCAGAAAAAGAAATTCAATATAAATATCTAAAGTCTGAGGAAATTCAAAATAATTATCTAAAAGTTTAGGAGAATGTTTGTATAAAATAGATTCCATCCAAATTTGGCAAGAACTACCTTATTAATAAGAAATAAAATTTGTATTTTATTTTGGTCAAATTTTTGGGAAAAGAAATTCAATATAAATGTCTAGAATCTTAGGGAGAATGTTTGCATAAAATAGATTCCTTCCAAATATGGCAAGAATTATTTTCTAAGCTTTGTTTAATCTATGAGTGACTCTTCCAAGTAGCTAATTCTTAATTCAATTACGGATATCACTCTGGATGGACTATGACAGGTTGGACCCGTAGGAATCTAAATGGACACGAAGGTATCCTCATCCCTATGCACCCAAGACATCCCCTATTTTTTTCTTTCTTGTGTATTAACCATATTTCATAGAAATTGGTCAAATAAAATTAAACGTGTGATTGAACAGATGTGGAGTCGACTCACATTCAATTATCTTTCATTATATTTTCACATTTATAAATATATTCCTACGACATTCTTTATGATGATGATGATTAAGGTCGAGTGAGACCAACTTTGGTCTATCTAACCTTAAGAGGAATAATACTTGGTTTACTTTAAAATCTTGTGACCATGGTCAAAAAGATTGGCAAGAAGCTTTCCAAGCTCACAATAATTTTGACAAGTTAGGAGATTATAAAGGTCTATCTTGTAACAAATACCATGAAACTCAGATCCAATGTGGATGTAAGTAGGACATTATAAAAAAAGTGATTTTCATCCTTTAACACTTATAAACTCATATAAACAAAAACACGCCACCTATTTAATGCTATAATCCATAAACATATTCATACCACATTCTTTATAGATAAATATAAATATACCATCTACTAACTATTAAATCCGGTAACAATGTGGTAAGCAGGACATTATAAAAAAAGTGATTTTCATCCTTAACACTTATAAACTCATATAAACAAAAGCATGCCACCTATTAAATGCTATAATCCATAAATATATTCATACCACATTCTTTATGGATAAATATAAATATACCACCTATTAACTATTAAATCTCGTAACGATGTGGTAATTTTATTATTTTTAAAACTCATTAATTATTTATACCATAACAAATAGTTCAACGGCTGTAATTGAGGAAATATTTTACGGTTAGACATCGCAGCCTGGCAATGATCTTCAATTGTTACCATCTTTATACGTCCAACGGCTATAAATGAGGATTTATTTTACCGTCAGGCCATGAAAGCCCGACAATTACTTATAAAATATTAAACGATTCCTTATTCAATCATTCTTCAGCTTCTCCTCGGTGCGCTTTCTACTTTAGCTTCTCCTCTCAGGCGGTGTTTTGCTGTGTTTTTTTTTTTTTTTGTTGTGGTGGTATGTTATGTCTGTGCTGTATGTTATATTTGTCTTTTTTGTCTCTGTG